>VXBQ01011160.1:269083-296967 GCA_013400175.1 Phainopepla nitens | reverse complement strand
TTTTTTTTTTTTTTTTTAATATGGACACATATGGAGTTACATTCTGCCACTGAATTCATATCTACACAGCAGCATATACTGAAAGTAGACTATAGCCCCCAACTGTCTCACCTATTTAATACACAGTATGAAATGACATATTATTTTTGAAAGGAGAACAAGATAGATGCCAGCATGAAGCAGTGTTTATAAAAGCATCACCACTACAGCTGTCCCCAAGCAATAAAGCTGTTTATTCCAACCTCCTACCTCATATAAACTGAAATCCTCAGCACTGAAAAACAACTTCAAATCTGTTCATGACTCCAAGACAAATAAGAGTCTTCTCTCTCCAAAATATACAATTATGGTCATGTCCAGAAACGTCCCTTTTCTATGAAAGTGCGCAGACTTCTAAATTCCACATTAATATTTTCTTAACACTAATACATACTGCATTGGGTGTATTTTGAAATTTGATTCTATCTCTGCACATACTGATGCATTCAGCATAAAAATAAGTCTCTTTAAGGCTTCTTTGTTTCTGTGATTATACACAAACATTCAGAGAATATTCAACAAATATCTGTATTAACATATTCATATCTAAAGATTATACAGGAAACCACAGATATTCTTTTGAGTTCTGGAGACATGAAAACTCTTCTATGGGTGTTGGAATACAAAAAAACAATCAGAAAAAGATCAAGATAGGACTTAAAAATCAAATTAATTTTAAATATGGAAATTACTATTAGATTTAGAAATCTGGATCTGAATCAAGTTAGATTGCTTCAAAGTTAGATTTATACTGAGAACAGACCTATGACTCTGATTCTCACCACAGAAAAACATGGTGAAAATTTTAACCTTAAAAGTAGAAACCATAAATACAGAAACAGAGAACTTCTATGCCCACCATAAGAGCTTGTTTCCCTTCCTTGCTCCATTCTGACATGTAACAGAAGCAGCCCCAGCAATTCCCAGGTGGAGATGTGTCTGTGGGAACTGGGCCCCTCACCAGCAGCAGAGCCCCAGCTGCTGGAGCTGCACGTCCAGCCTGGAAGCGACCAGCTGAGCTTATGCACGCCTCAGCTTGATGCAGATCCATACTCCAGTGGAAAACAACAGGATAGTTTGGATAGTTTTTCTAAGTACTGACATTATAATCACTGAAATACAGGTTTCTCATTTTGGAGCTCACTACGCACAGCATTTTTTCCTATCTAATAAAAGCAACAAAGGGAGAATACTGAAACAAATCTAGAGAATAATTAGTGAATTGTTGTCCCATACAGATGAGTGACACCCCAATACCACTACAGCATTATAGGAAGTCAAATGCTATTAGAAATTGTGTACGAATTATGACCATAGTACACACATGGAATATTCCAAAGGGGTGATCAGTCAAAGAAAAAAGGAGAAAAAAAATAAGGAAAACGTTACTACAGGTGTATTTAGTAACAGCTCCAAGATGTCAGGGTGCTCTTCTGGCAGGCAGACAGGGCATTTGGCTGCCTCAGACCTCTGCCCTTACTGAGCTGTAATTGTCTCTCTTCATGCGGAGTGGAGGCTGAGAAGCCAGCACTTGATAGCTTACATTTCATCCGAGCATTTGAGCTCCTATGCTGAAATAGTTCACATCTTGCCAATATAAAGAAATAAAGGGAGCAGTCAATATCTAATTACCTGTAGCAGCACCAGCTAAGAGAAAATATTCTTTGGCCAAAACAAGCTTTCCACCAATCTTCACAGTACAAAATCCAGAAAAAACAACTGCTGTAGTGGTCGGGGTGTTGACAGCCCTATCAGAGTGGAGCCAGTGTGATTATAGGGCCAAGAACTCATCTCAAAGTAAAAAACCTTTATTTGCAAGTAGATATGGGATTGGGGAGACTTTGAACTCTTGTAGGGGCACCAGGAGGTCTTTGATTAACACAAACCTTAAGTAAATCCTCCACCAGTGCACTGGTCACTCCTACCTGCTCCTGGTTACAACTGTGCCCAATTACTCAATATTAAATTATGTGCCAAGCCAGAAACAAGCAAACACATGACATTTGGTTACATTTACTCCTCCCACAATCAGCCTCAGTGTTATTGCCTATTTTCACAAATGCTGGGCAGCCCCATGGTTACACACACACTCCCGCCATTTCATACGGGACCTCCACTGACGAACTCCCAGAAAGACAGCTCTCTGCATTTTGCCTAGAGCTCTGAACACATGCATTTCTCGATTTTTGTGACAGATATCCTTTATAGGGAGCATGATAAGCTTTAAAACCATTTTTGTATTTTATAATGTATATGCTGCCATTGTTCAATATTCATTAAGGTCGCTATCACAAGAGAAAAAGTGCATGGTCCTTGGAGAGAGAGGAAAGCAACAGACTCTACCCTGACATTTTACAGAGTAATGGACAACCAGTTAAAATGATTCCTCTAACTGAAGCCTTGCTATTCCTTTTTCCAAATCTTAAAGCCCAGCTCCTTAGAATGACAATAATTTTTATTGCCGTTTCAACCCCTACACATGAGGAGTTTGAGATAAGAGCCTCCACCCCTGAGCCTCCAGCATCTTCAGGACATGAAACAGAATTCATAGACCCTTCTACTGCAGTTACAGTCACAATAAAAGATAAAATCAAGGGGGAAAAAAAGCCAAAATGCACCTGTCAGACAAGAAGAAGCACAGAAGAGGTACACTAGTGAAAACAAAAATATATACATTAGCCATATCACCATGAAATATTTAGAAATAAACAAAATAAATGAGCTGCATTGCTGTCTTCTTTCTTAAGGCATGAAACAGAAACAGGTTTTTTGTTGTCAGAAGAAAATTTGACAAACCCACATGAAATTAGTGGTTTAAATTCCCCAACCTACCTCTGAAGCTTTGATTTTTATTTTTTTTTCCAACTGATAGTGCTGAAATGCATTTATTTATAGTATCCAAATGTTTGAAGAGAGCATATTCAATCGTATTAAAAGCATGCCTTATTTTGCTGAAAATACAAGCTGAAGGCAGGTACTCTACAGCTGGAGATACAAGACCCATATGCTGCTTCCACGTCTGATCCTGCTGCAACAGGAACCAGAGAAACTGTACCAGATTACTATGGACAGATGTCATGAACAAAAATAACTCAGGGAAGTGTTCCATACAGCACATTTCTGCTCAAGAAGACAGCAGCAGTAACCAGCTTCTCTTGCCATTTCAGAATGCATTTGAGTTGCTCTAGTCTCTGGCTTTTCCTGGATAACAGAAAGCTACAGGGCACTAAGGAATCAGACATGTTCTTCAGTAGTAACTACAAAATTTTACTCCATCTCCTACCTTGTTTTCATGCACCAATCAATATAGACATACACCAAATACATAAATGTCTCTCTCTACATATATAATTACATATGGTTTTAACTACACTAAACTTGTTGTATTTGCAAATCTGATCAACAGCTTCATTACTTAAGTGAGGCTGGTTTATGATTTCCTCTCCTGCTGTCCTCACACCATTCCCAACCAGCTAAGCAAGGAATATACTGTTTCCATTCAAGGCCTCTTGTTTGTTGTCAGTTCCAATATTTGACTAACAAACAAAAATGACCATGTGAGAGAAAGTTTCTGTGTACCTAAACTTAAGGAACTGGTGATAACTTTAACTCTTTCATTCATTCCCTTTCATGTCTCCCTGGTATGAAACAGCATGAGGAAGGATTTGATCAGGGCCCAAGCAAGTCTTGAGGTGAACTAAGGGAAGAAAGAGTTCTCAAATAAAAGTGACATTACCACATATATGAATAAATTTCAGAGAAAATAAGATTTTTCAACTATTCTTTAAAGTTTGGTTGCTGTGGAGAAAAAAAAGGTGTTGTGGAGGGCAAGGCAAAGAATAAAAACCAACTTTTTCTTTTTTAAGAGATTTCAGGATCAAATTAAAGACTGCACTTTTTTCTCCTATTTGACAAACTGTAAAAAATAATTAATTGCGTAAAAGAGTAAAAGATACAATCATAGAATCACAGAACGGTTTGGGTTGGAAGGGACCTTAAAGATCAGCCATAGCTCCAACCCCTCTGCCATGGACAGGGGCACCTTTCACTAGACCAGGTTGCTCAGAGCCCCATCCAACCTGGCCCTAATGGGATGGGGCATCCACAACTTCTTACAGCAACATGTTTCAGGGCCTCACTGCCCTCCTAGTGAAAAATTTCTTCCTTATATCTAATCTAAAACGTTTCTCTGTCAGTTTAAAGCCATTCCCCCTTGTCCTATCCCTACCTGCTCTTATAAAAAGTCCCTTAAAAATCCTTAACTTTCTAAATGTAGTCTGATACCGAATTTGCATTTTTATCTTCATAGTGGTGAAATGATTCTTTGGAACAGAGTTTCACATAATTTATCTCATGGGCTTGAGAAATACCAGAAGTTACTGAGAAACACATGGATCATTTGCCCTGTGGACAGGAACTAACTGGGAACAATTGCTAGGCAGATACAGACAACCAGCACATACAACCAGAAGACCTTTAAGGACTCATAAACCAGACGATCTTTTCCATTTATTTGATGTATCACTGTAATTTACTAGAACCCAAGTAAAACAACAGATACAAGTAAAAGCAATTATTGTCAGAAATTTTAGCAGGCTTCAAACATTCCTCCATTTTTAGGTGCTAAAACCCAGACAAGTTTACAGAACTACTTCTCTAACACCTACTTGAACAAACCCAATTCTATGCCCTTATTAAACCCCGCTACAGTGGTTTATAATGCTTTCCTAGACACAATGTCTCTTGTTTCATCTTCAGAATGAGCTGTGATGCTACAGAATTACAGATTGCTCCCTAGTGCTGTTTATAGGAAATGAGGTGTTGTCCACACAAAAATAATTGCACTTCTTTGGCACATCACACCTTCAAAATATAATTCCAGTGAAGGTTCATTTATGCTAGAAGGTGACAAAGATCACCTTGGAATTCTTTCTCGCTTTATATTCAAAAGAAAGAGATGAGGTCAGCTTTGAGAGGAGTAATTTGATACCAGACAAAAGAGCCTTCATCCAACAAAAAGTCTCTGGAGTCTGCAAGATGAACCCAATGTTTTCTACGAGCACCTCTGAAGAGGCATAAAGGCAGGTTAGATCAGGACTATTACTGTACCGTATCTGTAATGGGTTCTGCCCTACAGGTTTCCTGGCACTGTTGCTGCCTTAGCCTTGGTGCCAGAGGATGCACGTCCCAGCAGGGTGCACAGAGCCCCTCCACAGCTCTGCCGAGCACACACAGCTCCACTGGAAGTTGCTAACTTAATTGGCTATGCCAGATTGCAACCTCATTGCTTGAGCTCCCCCTTCTCAGAAGTGAAGGTTTAACCAGCGGGAAACGACATCCCACAGAGGATAGTGAAGAAGATATTAAAAATGCCAAAAGGTGTGGAAGAATATCTCGGTCTGCAGCTACTCCATCCCCTACCAGGCCCTTCCCTTCTTCCCTAGAGTGCATCCCACTCTCCCAACAGACTTTCTCCAGGTTTCAGTCTAATTAATTATCCTGCTGATATGAAACTGCAAAAGGATCCTGATCTTCCAGGTACATGCAGAATCATTAACATATTCAAAAATAAACCCTCTCTCTAAATAAAAAAATACCACTACAAACAAAAACAAAAAGGGAACATGTTCTGAAGAAACATCATATTTACAATTTCAAACTGCGAACAGTTAACTCTGGTAACAAATATGCTTCCAGTCTACCACTACTGGCAAATTATTTACCTAATTGGTGAACAAATTGAACTAGTTAAGCTTTTCAGAGACTAAAATCAACACAAAGCTTAATATGAAACATCATATATTAAAATTTCATGCACCCGACATTTTACAAGACGATCACTATTAAGATTTCTAATCCAACCCCTTTTGCTGAGAAAACAGTTTCATTAACTGCCTTAGTGCAAAGCTAATGATGCACGGAAATGTGCCTCGACAACCTCAAACCAGCAGAACCAACACAGGAGGTGCCTTCAAATCTGGGCACTGACTTTCCCTTTCAACACAGGCTGATACAGAGACAGCAGCTCACTCCATCCAACCTAACACTGTATCTTCTTGGGGGAAAACAGCAGTGGAAAAACGCTGGCATTTAATATGCAGGGGAAAGAACAGAAAGACCAAAGACAGAATTTTTCTCAGAGAACATATAACTAATTTGCAGATAATTACAAGGCATAAAACTAGTTAATAACTCACATTTGGGAGGAGGCTGAGGGTTTTTTTTCTGTACTCTGTGATATTATTTAAGCTCCTTTTAAACTAAGAATGGGCTTGAAGTATGCTATGATTTGGCAATGCCGAACTTCAGATGTCAGTAAGGGATTTGTGGGTGAAGGAAATCAGTCCCAGGACACCAGCCCAATGATGGATTATAAATCTTCCCTTCCATTCACACAGAACAGTGTAACAAAGCCTGGGCTGTGTCAAATAGGGAATTTCATTTTAAAGCTCTTCTGTATAAAAGAAATTCTGGGTTTATGTCCTATTGCTGCAAAATAGAGAATTTGTACAGTTTTGTTCAATGCAAAATTCAGTATTTTCATGGCACATTGCATAAAGAAGAAAAATGAGGTAATAATCTTACATATGCACTACCCTACATATGAGCTTGCTGCTGTATTTCCAATTTCCATATTAAAGATGCATTTTCTGTATACATCTGAAGACACTTCTTTGAAAATTTCAGGCATATACAAAGACATGAAGTGACTGCTAGGTAATTTGAATTTCAGACCTTTAAACCTCTGTGACTACCAGCTTATTAATAACTTAAGAAATAAATAAACTGAAAACAAACACAAATTGGAACTACCAAATGTCTCAAAAAGGCCTAAGATAAAAAGCAATATATAAATATACACTAAACAAATATAGTACTGTCTTATTTTATAATTAATATGTTTTATGGTGCTAAAAATAACAAGCATTTAAAAGTGCAGTGCCAAAACTGACCCACATTTGGCTATTACGTAGTATTATTGCTGGATTTCAATGGCAGAGTGTTTATCAAAATAACACTAATTAAAATAACCCGGTTGGTATCAGTTGTGAAGAACAGCAGCATTCCATTTACTATAGGAATGTGTTTATGAACTCGAAAATGGAATGATTTTCAGGTGTCCATTTCAGTCTTAACGCAGGTTTTTCTGAAGCAGAAGGAACCCCATACAAATTCAGTCAGCATACTGCTGGTGCTTCTATCACGCTTAGAGAGCCTATGTCAGGTAAGAACACACCTCTTTGTAAGAGCTTGGAGTAGCATAAAGATTAGATTGATAAAGTAATATATATATATACACATATATATTACCTGTTCTTGCCTCTCCAGCCACTTGTCCACCATGGGATGACTGGCACTTAACGATGAACGAGCATTGTCTCTCTGAAACTGGTTAGACCAGCTACTAGTATCTCGTGGTAGGCTTCTGTAGTTTTCATCTTTCTAGTTTAAAAGAAACAAAAAAGTGTCTTATAAAAAACAACCAGTCCTTGCACATTAACAATGCAGCTGGTTATCAAACGAACACAAAAGGAAGACCGGACCCAAGGTCTGGACCCACGGAGAGTGCGATTGCTCGGCCACTCAAGGGCAAGAGCTCCCCTTCCTCAATGCCAGGGACACCCAAATAAAGCCTGGGTGGAGTTGTAGATCTTCCACCCACTCATGCTTCCCTTCCTCTTTTTCCAGCCTCAGACCTCTAGTGCACAGGTTCCCAAGTGCATACACAGCAAGGCTTTGAGAGCATCATGCTCCTCAGTTCATTTTCACTGAGAGCAAACGTACCCAGTGAGCCCATTCAGTGACTGCTACGGCCACTGCAGAATTTTCCCAAGTCTCTGTGTGTAATCAATTTTACAATCAAAGCAGTCTCACTGCTCCAGGTACTGTCCTTTAGACCAGAATAGCATGCTGTAGAGTTCAAAACTTGAATTTATTATTTCACATAATAATGCTTTGCCTGGTTTGCCTGAAGGTATACAAATACAGTCGCATTTGTAGAACAGCAGCAGATGGAGATTGTGCTGACAGAGATACACTGATCCTACTGAGACTGGTAATTTTTCTCTTTCTTTTTAATTGATGAATTTGTCTGCACATCTTTCCTACAAGCTGTACAAATTCTTCAGCTTCTAAAAGTTATTAGTCTGTACTCAGTCTGATCACTAAAAGCCAACAAAAGCACAGAGGCAGATTCTTAATGATGGGAGTTACCTTTAGCCTAAAGTCAGTGTTACGGATAGCTTACATAGCTTAGTTCCTCCCAATTGAAATAATACATGGAGCTAAACCTCTGCTTAGCTTTTCAAAAGAGAATATAAATATACTATAATAAATACAAGTATACTTCCTTTAGAAGCAGAGTATTTTTTCCATTCAATGTTTGTCTATCTTCATGCCAAATCGGATAATTTAGAGAGAGTATCTATTTTTAAAGCAGGATTGTAGTCCTACATATTTTGCAATATTACCACTATCAAGAATCTTAAAACCCTCTAAAATAATAAACAAACAGCAGGGCACATTTGCAGCTAGAAGTTACTATTTTCTTTATTTATAGCACACAGCAGATTTTTGACCCCCTCTTAAATCAATACTTCATTCCATCAGCATGAGTATTTCCCTTCCCTGTTTGCCATACTGACATTTCTTTGGCCTGGAACAATACTAGTCCAATATTCTAGATGCAGCATCAATTCCCTTACAATTGTCCTTCACAACTTTATTTCTTGTAAATACATGACAGGCTTTGCTAAGAAATTCAGGTCTTAGTAAAACTGTGAAATATAGCAGTCTTCAAAAGCTTCCTGTGCAAGACCAATCTTTTCTCAGATACATCACACCTAAGTTTTCGTAATTGATGACAACTTCTTTTCTTGAAAGACGTTGTAGTATAAAACAAAGTCATCCATTTTGAGACATTAAAGCTTCAATTCATCCAGCACGAAATAACCTTGTAAAAACATGTTTCCACAGGTAACCAGCCTAACAAATAACTATCATAAATTACTTTACCCTGCCTCAAATGAGCAAAAACTTTGTGTCTCTCAACAGCTAAAAACAATCTAGAATTCCAGTGCTGGTTAACCACACAGCAAACTAGACACTTGTGTCTTGCTTAGAAACAGGAAGTGGAAGTCAGCTTTGTGCAGCAAATGCCATAAAAGCCTGGGAGTGGTGTGTACAAATTGATTTTTTCCTGTTGCTTCTCTTATTCAATCTTTCTCCTCAGGTGACAGAGGTGGCACAGCTCCTCTAAGCTAAAACAAGAATTTCTCTTGTTCAAAGTGGTGGGCAGGTATAACAACAAAATCAGAATCTGACAAAGAAATAATAAAAAAATCATTTGATGCACAAAACCACCCATACAGTTGGTGCATGTGTTATTGTCACCTAACAATAACCCACTACCTGACAGACCATCACCTAGTCTGAATGAAAAGAAATTTTTTCCTATAAAACAAGATGTCTTCTGTATTTCTGTACTTTATAGATAATTCCATTTTTCATTGATTCCTGCTTACAAAGTTCAATAGAAACCTTTTAGAAAGACATTTTTATTTATAAAACACAAAGACCTCTCTCCACACAGCATCCATTACGCCCGCATGGGAGTGCTTTGCAAGAGCAAGAGAGAAGGAAAGGTGTTCATCTAGGCATGTGTTGTTCTTCAATCATTTAATCACCAGGTCTCAGAATCACAGTGAACAGTCACAACATACACAAAGTTTATACTGGAAATTTGTGCTGTAAAAAGTCTCAAGTATCACAGCACTCAATTTATGCAAAATTAGCTAAGCTAAGAGAGTTAAATTAGGCCTCTGTTTTGTGTATCTATATTTATGTCAAGAATTCTGCAAAGAGTTTACGCCTAGTATTATCTGTGCTGACAGGAAGAGTACATTCATCACACCTACCAAAATACTTCTGCTTGTAGCCCACTTCTGTAGAAGATTGCCTTTCTCCTGCTAAGACTTAAATCAGCTCCTTTTACACAGAAAGCATCCAAGTCACTCAGTAATTTCTTCTGACAGCAGAAATAAAAGTTGGAATGGTAGAGAGATGAGGTTTCTGTAACTCTTTTTGTTTCTCAGCACTTCCACCTCTCACCTTTCTTCAGAGGCCCAAAATAGTGCTATTACCAGACTGGAATATAATACCAGCACTGCAATCACACACACAGTCGTGTTGGTGTTAGCCAAATAGTGAAATATTAGAAGATCCACCAACCACAGACAAATCCTCCACTCCTTTCTTTGTCATTGCTTCTGGCAAACAGCTCTGCCTGCACCCCACGAGTGACTGCACTGGGACAAGCACCAAGCCAGAGGAGGAGCAGAGGGATCAGCACTCAGCACTGCCACACACCATCCTTCTCACAGACACCTAGATCACACAGCCTTAAGGTGCTCCTGGCTCCCTGTAACCCCATATTTGCAGGGGTTTCCATTATTGCCAGAGCTAATTCAAAGATAGCTGTGCTGACAAACTATAGAGGTAGAGGTGAAAAACATTGCTGCAGCTTAGACACTGGGATTTACTGAGTCAGCTGTGATGCTGCTATTTAAAATATATATTGTTTCAGGATTTTTTGTGTAAATATTCAATTGCTAATCCAGAAAGCTGTACTTGTCTTCAGCATGATCTAGCTTTAGCACACAGGCTCCCAACATGTAGCTGAAAAAGGTGTGTGTCACTTTTAGCTACAGTATCATAAAGCAGAAGATTTCATGGTACAGAAGCCATCAGGGTCACACAGGGAATTCCTATTTCTTCTGGAAATGCAGCTGTAAGCCCTCCTGGGATCAGGGCTGACATGCATCATCAGTTACAATTAAATGCCCTAATTTTTTTAAAAAGAAGTTTCTTTCCCAAACATCTTTGGGGACCATGGGCCATGTCAGCTTTATCACGTCTGAAATGGAAATTGATCAATGTAATATAAAACTGCCAAGTCATAACACCACCACTACACTTAACTGCAGCATTTTGAAATAATTTTAATGAGGACACATAATCTAACACTTTAGGATTTAGTTCAGCATGGTGTCCCTGTGGGGTTTTGCCAGAGGACTGGGTAAAAGGGGACAGGAAAAATGAAGCAATTTTGCTATACTTTTAATTTCAGATGATTTGCAATATATAGCAAGAGTCTCATCAAAGACTCTGCAGCTTGTAAACAAAATGACGCATTAGAATGATCTGTGTACTTCAATTATTAGCTGTCATTGCATAAACTAATGTGTGATTTTAACTTGCAGTTGTACCCCTGCAAACTCCCAGCATCACAACCCAACCACAACTTTCTCCACACAGTGTGGTGACAGTTCCACATCTGCTGAATCATTTGCTGCTTTCCAAATGGTGAAGAAACTGGGTTTTCCCTTTGTTTCACCTCCTGAATGGCCAAAGTGTGGCAAATTTTGGTTGCTTAATTAAAACAAAAACTATACTAGACAGTATTACAACAGGGGTAAAATACATTGAAGATCTCTTCAAAGTAATTCTCTGAAAGACAATTCAAAAATGCAAGTTTCCACTTTAATTATTTCTACAGCAAACAGCCCATGAGTCCTTTAGGACAGTCACTAAGAGAGATAATTTTGGGCACTGATCATTTTTTGCTATCCAGTCTTTTTCCTTGTATCCTATGCACTTTGGAAAAGGCTGCTCATCTGTTAGGTTTTAGTTCCTTGTGGTGGCTTCAGACTGAGATAGGATTTGTGATGAGAGATGAAGAAAAATACTTTGTTTAGTCTTTTGAGGTTATAATTTCACCTGAAAGACTTTGGGCAAATTCATGTCTATAACAGTGATTATTGTTGTTGAATCAATATAAAGGTTATAAAGGTTGTTCTTCTTTCTCTTAATGCTCCACTATGACCACGTTAGACCCTGAACAATTTGGTGTCATTCCCAGACAGGATGCTAAAAGCTGTAATTAATTACCAAAACATTTACACAGTTTATGTAAGTAACCCTGTTTGATGAAAACATTTGTTTATAAATGAAATAATATACACATGGACCAATTTGCATGCTGTCTGATGGTTTAGCAAATAGATTCCTGGAATTTTTTTTATTTGGTTGAGGTTTCGTGGCTGCTTTTTAACTGGATTTTAGAAAAATAGATATGGGATAAGACCAAATGGATCCCCATTAAAAAAAAAAAAAAAAAAGAAAAACAACCAAAAAACAAAGAAGGCTGCACAAAATAATTTCTATTTTACATGGAAAATACATGGAAAAGATATAAAACTAATTAACCCAAAAGATGAATTGCATGAACAGAAATTCCCTTTAAAAAAAACCCTGCTTACACAGATGTCAGATTTGGAACTGTTCTTTCTATTAACATAGCATTTTTTAACAATGATTTCTCCCAAATGTCAGTAGTTTACCTCTTAAACTAATTGTACCAGTCATTTCCTATAACTATCCATATATTGTAGGCAACTGACACTGCTGCTTGGGTGAGCTTCCTTTTATTCCTGGTAGATTCAGTTTTCCAAGGTTGCTCTTTTCCTGATGTATACTGAAGAACATGACCCCAGAAGCTCCAATAATGCAGATACAGCCCAGGCATTCAGTGTAGAGAAGAAGGAATGAGTTATAGACACCCAGTATCAGAAACCTCTGATCTGAGGCCACTCTCCAAGGAGTAAAGTAAGAGAAGACTCCCACATAAAAGAATTATCACAGCTTCATGCCTTCTATAAGCTCTGACCCAGAACATGGGTCATTTCCAACTGGTAAAAACTGATTTGCAGAAGACACAAATATAATAGTCTAATAAAGAACTTGCATGCCCTATTTATGGTGAAAATAGATGAGAAGTATGACCACTCCATATTTATTTGGATATTTTCAGAAAGACTTGTCTCAGAAATGACCCTCTGTATAGCTCCATGACAGGAATTAATGCATTATGCTTCTAGAAGAGCTCATTAGATGCCAACAAGGAAAAAAAGCAATTGAAAAGCCAGTGCTCTGCGTAAGTTCTATCACCTTACATTCAGAAATTTCCAGAGTTGTGTTATTCCAGTTTATATATTCCATGTTATCCTTTGACTGACAAGCAAGGCCTGACCTTAAAAAAAAGCAATAATCATGGGCCATGATAAACAGATAGTTTTCTATGCAAGTGGTGTTACATGTAAACATGTAGTGTCAAAGAATATGGGCTAAATTAAGAGTAAACAGAAAAACATGATATTGCCTATACAAAACATTCTGTTGATCTCTCTTGTTTACAACACAAAAATAAAAGATGTCATGATCTCTGCACGTACCCATGCAAAGCCAGAAGTTTCCAAACAGTGTGCGCTGTTATTTCTCAGATGGAGGGACAGGAAATAAGCTACTCCTTCCTTTCACTCTTTACTTATTAATCTCCTAATAAACCCCCACAAGGGATAATGCAAAACAACTCAAATAACATACAGCAGTATATATTCAGTAATTATAATTCAGAAACTGGCTTTTATTTCTGTAAGCGTAACTAAAAAGACACGGCTTTCCACTGTTCCATTTTAGAGAAAAATAAATGAACCGGGTAAGTTGAAGTGTCATGAAGCTACAGTTCTGATTCTTCTACACATTATACTTGGAAAATCATTTCCCCTTCTACTATTTTTCATTCAAGTGAACATTCTCTTCTCCTGTGCCACTTTAAAGGCATTTAAAGAGTTTTTATGTATATCTACCTATACATGAATCTATATGTGTATCCATTTAAATGCAGTAATATAATTAAGCACAGTCCTGCCAGTTTCACCAGATATTTGCTTTTGTACCCAAATTTATATGGTTTATACCAATTTGGATTTAGAGAAAACATAATTTGTAAAGTTGTTTGTTTATTTTAAGTGTTGACATGATCAATTTGATTCCTTGGGAAAGCCAAGAAATTAAAAAAGGAAAAAAAAGCTGCTAATTAATTAATTTCAAAGCAGCCTCTGAAAACAGGATTTAACAAATTGATTGCCAATATTAAATACATTTGAGAAGCTAAGAGAAACAGGAAGCAAGGGGATATAGGAAAGTTCACAAAGGCCTTATATTTAGATCCTGAAATTAAGAATATCTTATAAACCACCAGCAGTAGCCTTTTAAGTGTCGAGTAGATGCTTTTAGTTGGCCATACCACTAAAATGCTGCAACTGGCACTCTGTATGTTTAGAAACTTGCATCTGATGATCTGAAATGAAGAAAGGAGGCTGGAATATAAGGTAACCAGTCTGTCTTCCCCGACTAACTGAACTGATTTTCCCCTTTCATTACACGGGCCAGCATGGAGAAGAGCAGGTTTTTAAGGTCAGAAGCACAAAGGCAATGTCCCAAACCCATGGGTACCTTTGTACAAGCTCAACCAGTCACTCCTCCCAGTGTCAGCCACATCACTGCCCTCCTCCATATGGAATGATATGGACCAGGACCTCCACTGGGCTCCCAGCAAAGCATCCATCACCTCATCCAACTTGCCAATGTGTTTCAGACCTCGGCCAGAATTCCTCCCGGGGTCTGCGGAGAAAGGCCCAGAAAGGAACCAGGCCAGGAGCTTGCAGCAGTTCCTTTTATCTGAGTTAACAGCAGCACACACACCACCAGCTCCTTGCATTCTCACTGGTCTTCCTCACATTAAACAGCTTCTCATCTTTCTTCATCTTATTGTTTCAGCTTTTGTCCACCTTTCATTTACTTCAGGTGCTCAGCAGGCAATGCTCTTTAGTTGGACATCTGTATAAAGAGCTGAAGAGCTCCTTTATAAAGAGACAATAAAACTGTGTGGTAGCACACAATGGTCATCCCATCAGTCTGTGAAACAAAACCAGGCTAAGTGACCTCTGTATCAGCCTCGAAATCAGTCATAACAGAAGTAAATGCAAAAGGTGACTAGGAATTCCTGTATTTACTGGAGCTGATTTTCCCCGTTAACTAAAGCTTAACATCTTCTCCCCAGCCTTACTACTCCTTTGCACTGATTAGTTCCACATATGAGCGAATTTTATTCTGATACTGCTTGGCTGTCTTGTCTTTATTCACTGCTAGATGAGATAAGTGAATTTAAAAATGCAACAAATTTAGCAAAAAATGATGAAATATTCGCTGTTTAAAATTTGCAGGTTCATGTCTGAACACTGTTGGGAAGCACAGCCTGAAACCTGAATTGTACACTAATTTATTTTTCTTGCTAGCTACACCTTCAGCCAAAACCCAAACATGCTTTGCACCAATATACAACCTTGATAATCAGAAAGCAAGACAGACAAATATTTTAATCTGCAAAAGGTCTTGAACAACAAGTGTATATAGTTGCATGGTTGTAGGTCACAACTAGGTGAAAGCAGGTCAAAACAGAGATCCAGATATTACTAAGGAAAATATATGTGCTTCTAACCTTTAGAAATAAAAAACATCTACTAAACCTGAACATCTAACTGTTAGGTTTTTTTTTTAAACTTGCGCAATCTTTTATCAACCTACTCTTTGGGGACCAGTCTTTCACTCTCAAACCAAGGGAGAGCTGCAAAAAACATAAAAAATTAAAACCAACGGAGATGAACACTTAAACATGGGAATTTACAAAGTACACCCTCACTTAGAAGAAAGGCAGAGTTCCAATCATCCTATACCATGCACTTGAGAGCTCTCTGTTTTCAGTATAGCTTTCAGTGGTTCTCAGAGAGGTGCTGCACACTGCATTTACTGAAGTGACAAGACAAACAACCTGTGCACATTCCAGCACTCCTTTATGACGAGTAAGAGACTCGCTCACCCCAACCCTCCCTGGCACTGCCAGCTCCTGATGCAGCACCCTGTCCCCTCACCTATGGGGCAGACACTGCTCACCCAGACATTCCTCACCTGTCACTCAGTGAGACACAGGATAGCACAGCACTGGGACACAGACACACATTCTTCCTACATTACTGATGAAAACCAAAGGTAATGCGTTTAACAGACTTGCTCAGCCTGAGAGCAAGTCTCTCTCTTAGCCTGAGAGCTCAGCCTGAGAGTGGAAAAAGCTCACTAGCTCTCAGATGTTGCACTGACATCTGTATCTTTAGGGGTACAGAGAGGAGATCTGACAGATGGGCATCCATGAAACGGATGACTTGGAGCAAAAGAGGTAAAACAACAAAGGAGATGGAGAAAATTACACCTTCAACTTAGGAGTTATTGGTTGTGTTGTTGGCTTTTTCCCTGTTTAACATGTGGTCATGACTCACTTTTCAATGCCAACAGCTGAATCCTGTCCATGTACACAGTCCTCAGCAAACGGAACAATATAGCATCAAATGATGCACACTGGCTGTTACCTCTGTGCACTAGGCAAGGATTTTTCACTCTGTGTCTCTTATTCCCAACCTGCTGGTGATGATAAGAAACACTATATTTGTTTTCACATTTTTGAAGTCAGGAATTTTGAGCCCCTTCATCGAGTTTTCATTGCATTAAAATATCACCAGCTAGTTTGCTGAAGACAGTCAGACAATTCTTCATGGTATTCATGAAAGCACCTGAGGCAAGGGGCACATGAAGAAATACAAATTATTCCATCAAAACATAAGAAAACAGCTTTCTTATTCTGAGAATGATCGAACAGTGCAAGAGGTTGCCCAGAAAGGTGGTGCAGGGTCCATCCTTGGAGATGGATATACTCAAAACCTGACTGGACACAGACCTGAGTAACCTGCTCTAGCTGACCCTGCTTTGACCAGGCAGGCTGGACTCTCCAGAGGTACCTTCCAACCTTCCAACTTCAGTTGAACCATGATTCTGTGAAAGTTATGAATTTTACACACTACCCAGGACAAAAACAACATTGCCCTCTCTTTGGGTACAATTCCTCTTAACTATTTAATCACCGTGCAACAAGCTGCCAGCAACAAGTTATTATTACGAAGGAAGAAAACTGATCCATATAACTTCTGTTTTCTTGACTTTCCATTAATCTCCCTCCTATAATGTTTTAGATATTAAAACTTAAATATTAATACCTTATTTCATCACTTGTGAGTAACCCACGCTCATTCTCCCTTCCTCTCAGTCTATGCAAAATCACATCTGAAATGACAAAACTCATGACCATCTCACTGAAAAGGAAAAAATCTCTGCTCAAATATACCTGGATGAAGAAATATCCACGGCTATTGAATCCCTCAGAACATCTGTTTAAAACATTGCATTTTTAGGTCAAAAGCTGGAAGCTGTATCCATCATGTGGGGGTTTAAAACCTCTCATGACAGAGATGCCAGGCTCTTTGCAGATATCCTGAACTGCTCCTTAGTGGATTCATCTGTATTACAGCACTTTACCAATACTGTTCACCAGGTACACAGTACCTCCCTTCTGACTCAAATCCAGAGACTAAGGCTCCCAAGAAACATCAGCAACACTTTGGTCTCTGGCTCTCAGAATGATGCTCCATATTTTAGTCTACAACCTTCCCTATTTAATTTAATACATTTACACTCTGCCATTTAGACTTCCAGGCTATGAAATGACACCAACAGACAATTCTAATACAGGGCTCTTCAATCCTCTGAATTATACTTAAATTCTATTGAAATACCATGTCTTTGGTGACAGTGACAAAACAAACTTCACTAAGCTGCGTTTAAAAGGACTTCAAGGTGAATGAAACTAATTTTCACTTTAAATTTGATCTTGAAACTGAAATACCATTGCTGTTGAAGCTTTTCCAAAAAAGTATGCATGCTTTTCTCCTATCTAAACACATTTCATTAGAGAAATATTTTTGCATTCTGTTTGCAAAGAGGATTAGAAAGTATTGCATCTTTCACATAAATACAAAACCCTGCAAGCCAGCAATCTGAAAATTTGTACTCATCAGTCTCAACCACGGGAACAGTAAAACTACCTGCAATAAGAGACATGGGAAACACAATGTTTTGTTTAAGTAAGGTAGCCAATTCTAGATGAGACTTATAGCACTCACGTGAAGATTCAAATTCTTTCTCTGCAGTTTATAGAGCCCCCCCCAAAAAAAATAGGTTTCCAAGTAGGAAGAAAGCACATCCTAGAAAAAATTATTATTCCTACAAGGCACAGTGATATTCCACCTCAAAATACATACATGGACAAACTCATTTAACAACAAATAAGCAAAAAATTTGGCTGTTGACTAAACAGCAAAGACAAAAAGCAAAGGAAAAAAGCAATTCCAGAATGATGTGCCAAGTACACTGAGTAATGTGCTTGCTGTTCCTGATCCACCCCACAGAGCATGTTGTGTGCCATTTGCTTTGCTTCAGGTGGATGAACCCAAGAGCCAGAGGCACGGAAGCCCATGCACAAACATTTTTCTCCCTCTTGAGCTCTCCTTTTTAACCTACATTTTCAATTCTTTCTGCTGTACCAATGTTGTTATCTCTGACAGGGCAACAAATGAATCAAAATCAGAAAAGTCACAGTGGGAAGTTTGTCATAAGCTGGTTATCCACAAGGCATCCCTGCATTAAGCAAGGCAGGTTAACTAGATAAGCCTTCAGTCTTTCAGAGAAGCAGGATCAAGGCAGGTAACTAATTTGTAATGATAAACCATTTCTCACCACAAATGGAGTTGTAAATTTAAAAAACAACACTGAAAATTTATGGGATAATTAATTCACAGTTGCTGTAAGATGCAACATAACTGGCTGTTGCATTTACACTCTTCCAATACTGTAGCACAACATCCTAGGGGAAAGAAGCATGGTTTTCATTACTGCAGCTCACATCTATTAAGGACAGCTAGTTAAGCCAATAGGCTTTGGTACTGAATTATTCAGAATGTGATTAAAATCAACAGTTATTCAGAAAACAACAATATCTAAAAAGATTTTACTGCAGCAGAAAAAAGCACATATGATATGCTTCAGCTGTGTACAATCTGTTCACCTGTACAGTTCAATACAATTCAAACAAAATTACACCTTGCAAATCAGGTATTACTCCAGGCCTCTGAGAAGAGATTTCTACTTGGAGATTTCTTCTTTTTTCATTAGAATGGCTCAAGGAAGTAAGAGACAGGATTAAGGCAAGCTGTGAGTCACCAGGTAATACAGACATGTCTCTCACACACACACAAGGTATCTGAAAATTATTTTAATATTCAATTTAAAAAAATAATTCCCAAGAAGCAAATTTACCAACTACAGTTGATCATGAGCCAATTTTGTGAGTATTTCACAGATGGGAAGACCTATTCATTTGGTTGAAACCATTCATGGGAAGGATGAGGTCAGGAATTACCTAGCTAAGTACAGGTAACAGCACTACAATAACTTGTAAATAATCGATAATTCTACAAATAAATGAGTACCTTGGGACAAAAAACACTTGGTTTCCAGTTGCTCTTACAGGTGAAAAACATAGGAAGCAGAAATTATGTGAGATTTCAATTGTAAGGACAGAGAGTGTATTATGATATCTTGATAATAAAGAAGATGTTTCTTTACAATCAGATGTTTTGGAAAATGGATGAGTTTAGGGCAAGGATTTCATATCACAACATCCTACTGATTATAACAGAAAGGCATCTCAAGTTTAACACATATCCAAATCTTTGCAGGACCAACTCAGGCCCCTCCAAACATATTCTGTCTTCTGTCTGGTCATTCTCTTCTTAGGGACACAGGAGATCCTGGTGTCTCATTTCATTTATCCCAGTAACTACAGTTACTTCAAACAGCCCATATTTTCGCTCTTCCCCAGCACCCTTTTCCCTTCCTGTTTGCCCAGAACTACTGGCATATGTCCTGGCTCCTCACAGCCTTCTGTGCATGGCAGCACTCTCACCCCTTCATTTCATCTCAGCTTGGGCATCTGCCCATTTTCCTGCCATTCCAAATTCTTCATACCCAAAATGAAACAAACACCAATAAGACGTCCTCTCTCACTTGTCCCTGAGAAATAAATCCCTTCTGCCAGACACATGCAGCTTCCCCTGTGCTAATTCCTCCAAAAATTGGACAGGGTTTCTACCTGTCAATTATTTCTCTTTAGAGGTGACGGGCTGAAAGTAATGTCACTTCTTAGAGTCAGTAGGTGGATGAAGCTTTTGGCAACTCTCCCAGAAACCCTTTTCATGTTTCTGCAAGATACTGCTGGGGCAAAGTTGCTAATCTACAACTGTGCTGCAAATCTCAGCCCAAGAACATATGTTCTTGTGCTGTCAAGAAAGAGAACTGCAGTGAAAACATTACATAGTGCCAACCACTCACAAAAGATATATGGGTGCTCAAGCCCAATGCACTGAGCAGAAAATTAAGATTGTTCTCATTGCTTTTCTCAGAATGTCTGTGTCATCTATAATCAATGAAACAGTCTGGAACAAAGCACAGCCATCTCTTTGTTATCCGAATAGCTGAAGAAAACAACCTAACATAAAAAAAGTACTGAGGACTTGCTATAGCTCAAATAACAAATACATTTGTGAAAATTCACTGTTAGTACTTTGAAAGAGATTCGTGACAGGGACTTCAAAAATGCCACCATTTAGAATGACAATACAAATGCAATTGTTGCTAATACTGTGAAAGGAAATGAGAATTCTTAATACTCATTCCTAAGAGAAATAGGATTGGCTACAAAATCTTGACTCACGTGAAGAAATCAAGACATTGAAAACAGAAAACAAATCAGGCTAGCATAAATGAACTCAGGACTAATTCATAACACACATCACATAAGCAATTATTTAATTCCAGGTGTTTACTGCATCTTACCTATTAAAAATAGTGATCTGCTCTATTCAAATGATCGATATATAGCATGTCCAAAAATTATAAAAGAAATTAACAGCATCTTTTGTACTAACTAATCTAACTTCAGATCTTTCCAATCTTCTTGATTCAATGTTCTCTGGTGCCTTGCTTCCCATCCCTACATGAGATCATATGCATTCCTTTCCAGTTTAGTCACCATGCTCCAATAGGCATGAAATATTTTCACAAAAATCAAGAGTAAGTACACACTGAACAATTAATGATGCAAGAAGACTAGTGTGAAAGATTAGCTGCTGTTCAATTCTCTCCAATTTCTGCTAACTTCAGACACTCAAAGAACTCTGATTATGCTATGTATAGTCCTTCATCTCTATGCTTGTGGAGTAACAAAGTGTCATCTCATTACCATTTCCCAAAAATTAACTGAAAATACTAATACTTCAAATGGATTAGATTATCATTTTTTTCCTCTGAATCACAAGAGTATAAAACACACATTTACAAAATGGCACACACTTCTGTGCCACACCAGTACAAGTGACAGAAAACATGGAGTTACCTGCCTGAAATCCTGATCAAGTAGAAACTTAACAATACCAAGTTCAACTGACACCTCTGCATAACCAGGGACCTCAATGCCTATGAGCACTGAGCTGTTACAGATTCTTTTGAAATGACCAAAGGCCCACTGAAAATAGTTTGGTTCATTAGCAGTATATAAAGACTTCTTTATTTGGGATATGTGAATCCTGACTGCTGAGACTTAGTTTGCATTTATACTACACAGGGTTAACAGGAATGAGGAGAAAAAAAATAAAAGCTGTAACAAGCTTCATACTTTTCAAGAGGACTTTGTGCTGTGTAGTCAGAATAGCAACCAAAAGTGCAACATTCTTTTAAAATTACTCATTTCTACTAGAAAATACAGATTTTTTTTTCCTTTTGAGTTTGTCTGCAAGTTACCCATCACAGTTTTGGGCAATGTGGGCTCTGTACAAAAGGGCATGATTCTTCCAATTTTTTTAATATTGCACTAAGAAGAGCGCTTCTTGCTGACTTCTCTAGCAAATAATGCAATTCATGTACAGATACTGAAATCATATTGAAAAAAAATGAAGGAAAAAACTCATGCTACATTTCACTCTTATTTTTAAGATTGTTATCAAGAAATCATTTGCAATTTGTGTTTTGTATTACTTGACTAGAGCCTCAGAAAGTACAAATTAGCAATGCTGTGCTACCAAGACTAGCTATGGGCATGCAGATTATTATTCACTGACATTACACCTTCTACAGATATCAGTAAAAATTATTATAGACATGGCCTACTAGCATTAAGAAAAAGTTGAAAAATAAAAACTTTGCAGAATGGTGAGTAATCAGAGGTTCAACAATAGCTAAGGGCAAAAATCAAGTTTTTAGAGTCCCTGCTGCAGTTATCACCGACAGTCACATGTGACTCAAACACGTCACTGCTGCTGATGGGGTTTGGGGGACAAGGTCAGAAAATAAAAGTTTACACCAGGACCAGATGAGAGAAGCAGAAAACAATTGACGCCCATTTGTCATTTACTGAAGAGGGAGAAAGAAATATACCTTTCTTTCATGAGCACTGGGCACGCCAGGGGTGTTCTGCTTGAGGAAGCCTGCTGTTGTGGACCACCTGGTAGGGTTTTTCCGAGAAGGCTCTTCTGAAGAAAAATTTGTGTCACTCACAGAGGTCGAGAGGCCAATCAGTGCAGGGTCACTACTACGTCGGACATGGAGAGGCATATCTGAAGAATAAAACAGACAGTAAATAAACATTGACTAGATTTAAAATGTTTTTGACAAAGGAAAAATATTTTTTCAAGCTCTGGAAGGGTGTCTGCGACCAAATGTGGTTTCACAGAGCAAGGAGTTATTGACCTCAGCATAGCTCCTCAAGGACAAGGTCTGTTCCCTCAAAACCACAGCCTTGCTGCTTGGCTGCACAAGGAGCAACCGAAGGGAAAACCAACCCCTCTGAACCAAGCACAGCTCAGTGGCTTTCCAAGTACAAAGCTATCTGTTGAGTGTCGTGCAGAATAAAAAGATGCAACATAAACTTGAACAACCAGGAGGTTAAGCTGACATACAGGTATTTTGAAGAGCAAGTAGCCAAAGCCTGGTGGCAAAGTAAGGAATGGACTTGGATGACGTGTCCTCCACCCCACTGCCAGGGCTGCAGCCTGGCACTGCTAGCACAACATGCTGCCAGGAAGCTGCAGGCCAGCCAAGGCAGCCTCCTGACCTTCTAAAATATACTCTGCATTTCTTTCCCAAAACTTATGGAAGAGACTGTTTTCTACTCTGTGTTCTTCCTTTGCCTCTTCCTGACAGCTCAAGCAAGATCTGTGCTGATTTACCCTGATTCCCTTAGCCTTCCAGCCGGCATGACTGACAGGAGAAAAATATTTCATTAGTAAAAAATGATGCAGCAGGAAGGTAGACCAACTGGAAAGAGATAAGGTTTTCTTAATATATGTAGAGGTCACATCCATTCTGGAAACTTTAATGGCACATTAAAGTTAGTTTCTTTTGAAATACAACTGAATTTTTTCCAACTTCATTTATTCTCCTACAACAAATACCCACACATCTATCCTCTCCTTGCCCAAACAAAAGTTTCACTGCCTGAATTTGTGACCTCTTAGTACTCTCCCACACAGCATCAGAACAGTGAGGCTGTGATTTATCAGTTTTATTTCCCTTTATTGCAGCACTGGGAACTCTGAATGCAAAGTGCAAAGGAAAAAGGTGAAAGCAATGGCACCTAAGCAGTTGAGTCAGTGGAAAAGGCCCAGTGGGCAACAGCTGAGAATAAAAACCAGGACTAGGTTTTAATGCTTTGATGAAACAGTTCCCAAGGAAACTGAGGGTGCATGTCTGGCAATACTAACAGGAAAACACAGTGACAGGAGTTGTTTGTTAAATGACTTGTCTCAATCTTGACAATAGCTCCATGTTAGTATTACATTTAATACTATTAAAGATTCTTATTTTGCAGGGCATTATGAAAACACTGAAAAATATAGTAAGTTATGCCACACAATGAACACATGTGGTTTTTTTAATCCACTAGGACTCCTGCTGCTGAGTAACACAACCAAACACCAAAACAGTCAATCTATTTCATGTTCATTCTGGCAAAAAGAGTAACAAAGAATTAATGTTTTTTTCCCCCCACAACTGTTGTACTATTTCTCTTTGCTTTCAATTTCTTTCTTTTTTTTTAATTTTCATAACAAAAGGTAATTTCCAGTAAATAAAACACTTATTTTATAAATATGTATACACATATTTATACATATACATGTAGATGCATAATGGAACTAGAATTAATTAAAGGAATATTTCATGAAAGATCACTGATTATGAAGGAAAGCATTAACGGTCAGAGTTAAGTCTACTAAGAATTTGATTTCTCAGTATATACTCGTAGACTCTGATAGAGGGTTTTTCTTTGATTGCCTTGTTTTCAACTTCAGCTTCCATGAAGCAGCTGAAGGCAAAGCATCTCCTTTCCCCCTCGATGGCAAGCACACAAAGAGTGCCCTATCAAACCACAGGAGATCTCTGAGCAGAGGTGGCTCAGCTGCAGCCCCAGCACACAGGATGAAGTGGGCCCTTCCCAGCGGAGCCCGTGCTGCCGGCGCAGCCCCCAACACTCACTCTCCTTTATTAGATCAGCCTGAGCCAAAAAGGGGCTCTGTAGTATGCAGTGCCACTTAAGGAAAATACCAATCTATATTTGTTCCAAGCAGCAGCCCATGCGTATTATCATGTTTGCCTTCACTATCCACCCCACAAAAGAGAACTACAATTTTCAAACATGAGTTCACTTGCTCCTTATGCTTGTATGTCTATATATAAGTGTGGTGATAGCAAAATGTTCTTGTATTTTTACACTTCTTCCTCAAATTGCTTGACAAAACAAAAGTTCAGCTGGGTGAACTTCTGTAAGAAGAGACGCCAAACTGCCAACAAAGAAAGAAAGGAAATCAAGCCAGCATTTCTGAAGAGGAGCAAACCATTATCTCTGCCTTGGCTTTTGCTTTGCAGTGAAAGCAACTGTATGCACAGTGCTGAGTAGAGACTCTTCAAAATACAGATAGTTGATTATACAATGGAATTCTCAAATATTAATGTGCTTTGGAGAGAACATTAACCTGAGAAGCTTCTCTACAAAATCTACTCACAGAGGAGCCACCTTTAATATGACTAGTTTCATTCTAGTAAGTTTAGCTATTAAGATATTTTCAGACATTTACTGAACATTTCATCAAACCTTAAAAAAAAAAAAAGGTATTCTGTCAATATGAAGATATAAATTACCTCCTCCAGTCTCTTCTCATGGAAATGGTTCCATACACAAGGAGAAGTGATTTGCTTCACTAAGCAAATTTTGCAATGAAGTGAATTATAGAAGACAGAAATTTGTGTGTGTTGCATCTATGTATTTCCCAAATTAACGAGAAATTCAAACTTATGGCGTTATTTTTTTTATTACTGGAAGGGGGTAGGCACACAGAGCTGGCTCTAATGCATGCTGCTTGGCAATGGTCAATAGGTCTTAATCCAAGAACTAAATCTTGTTCACACTATGTTAACCACAAGCTGCAAACATCATCTCCTGCATTCTCTTCAATTCTGTTCTGAGAGACTGTTCTAACTTGGGTTGGACACTCTCCATTAAAACAACAACATGAAAGAATATATTGAACAGATTTTTTTTTTAACCAATATATTGTTGGTTACAATCCTCTAGTTTACAGAATTTGACTAGAATTCATAGATTTGAAGAGGATATACTTTGAAATATTAAAAGGAAAATCAAAGGAAAGGAACTTAATAATTAAACCACAAGATAAAGTACGCATGGGACCGATGCAATGTCACTGATTCCAGGATGATGGCTGATACTGTTTGAAGTCTGTGGTTTCTTTGAAGAGTGGATAAAACAGCAATAAACTCTAATCACAAGGCTTCAAATTCTCTGTGGCACTAATGCACTGTAAATATTGATTTGCTTCTGCAGCTAAGGTGCCTTTTAAATAAGCACTTGAAATGGTAAAGCTAATAATGAATTACAGGAACTTTTAAAAGTCTAAGGAATAAAGAAAAATTAAATTAAAAAATCCTGAACGTTACCACTAACTCAGTTCTTGAGCCACATTCAAGGACTTGACATATTCAACCAAGAGTCAACTTCAGAAAGAATTATGACAGAGAATCCCATTAAGTTATGTATATAGCCAGAATTCTGCTAGAAAATGGTTATTTGTAGGATAGATCCAAGCTGTATAAGAAAATGCTCACATTCATAATCATGAAATTCTGACTGGAAGTCTCATTTTATTAAAAGCAACAGCAGCTTCACCATAAATTATAAAAACGGCCAATACACATTTTATAACCATCTTTAAATGTAAAGAACACAGAGTTGTACCTTCTCTTCCTGCCAGCAATTCCATTTTTATTTTAAAAGGGTCATCACCTCCTCTGATTTTCAAATATGCTCACGAGCAAAAGCATTTGAGGATCTGGCAAATTTCATCCATAAACCTGAGTACATCGCCCTGCGTGCAGGCACTCAGCACAATGGATGGTGGTCCCCCAGAGCAGAGCTAATATATACCTTCCCACACCAATTTCCTCTTGGATGTCAGCTTGGAGGGCATGACTAGAAAAATACAGAGTTATATTTATATAGCATGGCCAAGATAATTTTACTCTGGGAAGGTTTCAACTGATGCTTCAGCTCCCCAGTGTCACTGCAGTTTGTGCCATTTGGTGGGCAGTGGATTTAAGGCACAGAAATGAAAAAATGATCTTAGAGTCATTTCTGGTCATCAGGCTCATGACAGATGAGGAGAGCTGAAGAGGATTTTTTTTTTCTTTCCACACTCTAGGAGACATCTCTGGGAAAATGATAAATCAGTAAAACCAAAAGACTCTGTGGGAAAGAGTAGCTTTTAACCAAAAAGCTGTTCAGGTTAGACAGAGTTCCTAAAAGTGATTCCATAGATATGTATGCACATCAGGGTGCACTGTATACACAAGACACACACAGATCCTATGCCAGCATCAAAAAAACAGTCTGGGGATGGGAGATAGAAACTGAACAGCTTTCCTGTCTCTACCACCCATCCAGCTCATCATTCTGCTCAAATCCTCATCGGGAGCCCAAGAGAAAGGATGAATCAGGTCATCCTGGGGCTGAGGAAAGCAGGACTGCTTCTTTCAGCTAGAAGTACTTAGAACTAACTACAAGTTAAGGCTTTGTCTATATTTAACTTAAATATCTCTTCAAAAATATTTAGATTAGCCTTGAGTTTCACACTCCAGCACAGCTCCTGGAGTTCTGGTTCCAATTTCAGTAGGTTCAGTTCATCTCCTTGTTCCACTCAGCTGGACACAGCAAGAGCCAAACACCCCTTACAATATTCAAAAGCTCAGATCCCTGTATCAGTTCAACTTTCATACTTACAAACCTCTAAAGACAAGGTGATGGTAACTTCCAAAGACCACCAAGGCTGTTGTAGACTTGACTATGGATAGAAGAAAAATAGTTGGAGACAAAAACCAGCTGATTTTGAAATTATCTACAAACTACATTAAACCCTAGCAGCAGCTAACATGAGCCAGCACTTCCCTACAAGATTAACAAAACAGTGCAAATCAAATATAGGCATCTTGAATTACAAATGGGAAAAAAAACCCAAAAAAACAAAACAAAAAAAAGAAAAAAAAAAAAACAAACAAAAAAAAAAACAACCAAAAACCACCACACTTAAACCCCTTAAGCCATTCCAAGAGGTGAAGAACCACTGCTGGGAAAACAGCACTATCTGTCCTGCAGAAGAAAACAGGCACATTATAGGGAGATGGCAGCTGGGAGGGATTCAAAACAGGAGCACTGCAAAGTACCACCAGTTACAGATCTTTTCAGAAACATAATTTTGATCATCACAGCAAAGGAGGAAGATATACATATACTTATTTATTTATTTATATACACACCACTAACTTTCTCCTCATGGACCAGAGCAGTATTTTTCTCTCTCCTGGAATCCATTCAAAAAAAA
>VXBQ01011160.1:256072-269062 GCA_013400175.1 Phainopepla nitens | reverse complement strand
AAAAAAAAAAAAAAAAAAATTTTCAGCATTTCCGAATGTCAAAATCTCCAGTGTTTCCTTATTTGTATTATTCTCCCCAAGTTTATCCTCCTGTCACTAGTTACCCCCCTCTTCCCTTAACTCTCTTTTCATGTGTCATAGACCTCTCAATTCTCCCCTAAACAGCACAACAGCACATAACCTTTGCCTCTTTTAAGTCTCTATTGCTGTTCATTTCTGTAAATATTATTCTAGTCTTAACTTGTTCAGAAGGCACCCTGAATAGTGTATTTCTTTTATGAAATATCCTCAGAGCTGTCTAAATCCTCCCTGTCATTTTCTGAACTTTGATGCTAATACACAGTCAACAGTAATCATATTTGAGTATTTTATTGTCATGGTATCAACCCAGAACATCCACAGAAATCCTAAAACTTCTTCTGCAGTCTCACTTCAGCATCTGTCTTGATAATTAAAGTTCAGTTTAGATCAATGTTCTTATACATTATCTTCTATTTATTCAGGCTGAATCAAACTGTATTCAGCTGTGTAGTGAATATTTGTTGGGTTATATATCTTTCATTCATTTTCCCAGTCTATTAACATCTGGAAATTTAACTAACATATTCTTTACAATATTGATTCTCTAAGAGTTAAAAATTTTAAATAAAACCAAAATTACAGGAAGTCTCAAGAAACCCTATTGGACAACAATCTCTAGAATAAGACTGCCTCCAATTTTTAAGATTTCTATGCTGATTTTTAATCCATACTGAGGGGTTTATGGTCACATTTCAAGACACTTAAATTTCTATCAAAAGCTTCAACACTTACAAATACTACATGAATTACACAGCATTCACCTGCAAATGCCAAGTATTTTGTATTCACAGCTTTCTCTTTCAGAATTACAAGAAAGGTGACATAGTTTATATAATTAACATTTCACTACTTGAAAATATGTTTATGCGTAAAAAGATCAACTTCTAAAATTAATTTTTTTACATTCAGAACTCTTGGTTAAATACCAAGATTTCCGCTGCTCTTACAGAGAAAAAAAAAAATCATTGTTTCACACAACTCCAGATATTTATAACTACTTCATGCACAAACCAACTGCTTTCAGTTGTTTTTCTAGCAATTCATCGTCAAACAACAGCTTATGTACTTCTCACAGACATATTTCCAATGTTATCAAATAGTCTCTGTTTTCTTGTATCTTTAGTTTCAAAATGGCACATTTATGAGCATTTGCACATTAAACCATGACAAGTCACCATTAGCCTGTTTCCCTCCCACCAGTGCCCCACGCAGTTGGAGCTCTGGCAGGCAGCCACGCCGGGAGCAGGGCAGAGGCTGGGCCAGGCACTAAAAATACACAGCACGGTCTGGCAGATGGCAGATAAATGCAGCAGGTTGTGTCCCCAACCATCACATAAATGTAGAGAAAAGACACTTGGCTGTGTAAAACACACAAACAGAAGCCCACTGCATGCTAGCACACCTTTAAGAATTATGTTAGAATGCCTACGATCAAAACTGGAAGAA
The DNA here is from genome assembly GCA_013400175.1 of Phainopepla nitens. NCBI lineage: Eukaryota > Metazoa > Chordata > Aves > Passeriformes > Bombycillidae > Phainopepla > Phainopepla nitens. Next base: position 267,535 of record VXBQ01011160.1, on the reverse strand, counting down.
TGGGTAACAGAGAAAAGAACGCAAGGAAGGCAACAAAAAAAAAAAATCTTGTTACAAAGCAGAAAAAAGAAGAAAGGTCTTTACTCTCCTGGTATAATTTTCAGTTTCTTTTAATAGAACCTAAGTTTCCCATTTCCCCAACCATGACTGCTCAATGACTTTGAAATTCAGAAATAAAAAAAACAACCTGCCACAGTCATATTTTAATAATGAGGTAATGTTAAATCCTTATCTTGAAAGGCCTTTAAAATAACAATCTTCCTTCTCTTTCTTTAATAATCTTTCTTTTTACTTTTGAATACTAGGATCCAGGAAGAAAATTATGATTGCACCCTGAAACTCAATTTACTCAGACACTGACTTTTAAAGCTAATTAGAGAAAGATCTTTAAAACTAAAATTAAAATTTAATTACCTTCACCCTCTCCGTCTTTTTTCTCTGGGCTCTTTTCTAAAATGCAAATATCTTTATATGCCAAAAGAAAAGACAAAAATGTCAGATTTTACAAATGTTCTACTCATCTCTGTCAAAAAATTGTGTTTCAGTATATTTTAATGAGCTACACTCTCAGGGTTTTGGGTACATTCTTCACCATTTCCTTAAAACGTTCTGGATTACCTCTTAACCTATTTTCATGGTACTGCTACATACACGCAGTAAGAAAAATGCACTTCTAGTCCCCCAGATGCCAAAATTTTTGCAAATATTTATGTCTTATTTTGTCAAACAGTTGTGTGACAATAGGAAACATCATCAACTTTGCTGCTGCCGAAGTTATTTTGCTTTCATTGAAGATCATGCCTTCCTAATAATACCATGATTGGTATTTAGTTACATTATAATGAAGACACTGTATTACACATCTTCATTCATTCTGCAGTGCAAGCAAGAGTTTACAGTGACAGGAACAAATTCCTGGCTGCTTTGAGTTGATAAAACTTCAGCACTCTGAGACACAGGAAGGAAGCTGGCAGATACTTTTCTTACTACAGTTTTGAAACATCCTCTGAAGCTTAATGGAAAAATTCCTCCTGTTACTAAACACAATGCAGTACTATGAAAACTCTTGATTGTTTATTGGCTAAATGCTTTGGGTAAGCTCAGAAAAGAAGTAAGACGTTTGCAATGTTTCCTGGATAGAAGAGAAAAAATAAAGATGCAACAACAGGATTTAGATTGTAACTTGAAGAGCTCAGTTGGGAAGAACAAGGAATGTTATAATGTGCATAATACACAGTACAGTTCTTTCATCAGTGAGTTTCATTCAGAGAAAACCTGCTGTGGTTGCCAATGTCATGACCCCCTCTGGTCCCCAGGCCACCACTGTGCTTTTATGTGAGGAGGAAAAGGGGTGGGGAGAAGTGCAGTACCCTGCAGCACCAGATATTAGGGGTTCAGTACTACTTGTTAGTCTATGCCCATTTCTGACTTACCAGAGAATAAAGTTTGTTTTGACATCTGTTGCCAACGCAGTCTAATACATCACTACATGACCTCATGTGTGAAGTGAGAATTCCTGTGTGGATCATTTGCAGATGCAAAGGAAATAAACATGCTTAATTGCAATTCAGCAGGTAGGTGTGTAATTAGCAAGAGATTTGTCACTACACAAGTCTTTACAAAGCTGGTACTGGAATCTCTCTCATTCCCTACTCTCCATCAAAACCTAATGCCTCATCCACTGGCTCATGAATTACATCCCAAATTGACTTGTCAGAAAAGTAAAGGCCTGCACTGCCCAGAGGGCTTCAGAGCCTGCAGGCTGTCCATCAGCATCCCCTCTGTGAGAACCGCCCAGTGAAGGAAATCCTCCACACCAGCCACTCCCTGGGAAGGAAATGAAAACCTGCAGCATTCCTACCAAGGCTCAGAATGGGGAAAAAAAACCTCAAACTTCTGGATTAGTAAGACATCATGATGGCACCATCACTGAACAGTCAAGTGTGTACACAGAGTGTGGTAAATTAAGGGTGGAAGCAAGGGATCCCACTAGTGTCTTAATTACAGGAACTATGAACACGTTACATACAATGGTTGTTTACCTCAGTTATTTTTGAAGCAGTAAGGGAAGAGGTATTTCTTTGGCAGTCGTCAGATGAATGCTCAATCTTTGGAGGTGTCTGGCTGTTAATGTGCTACTTCTCCATGTTTGTGTGGAGAAGTTCCTTGCCACTGAGCAGGCACCTGGCAACCCTCCTTTTCAGGCTGGGGTGAGCATGGCTGGCTCCAGGCTTGCTCCATGCAGAGAAGTTCAACAGCCTTCAAGAACTGAACTGGGGTTTTTTTTGAGATATAAAAACAATCCTGTATATCACAGGCCACTGCCAAGCTGGAGAAGGCAACAATTTGGGGATATCAGAACCTGAGTTCCACAAAATCACATAGCTTCATTACAAAAATTATTAAGACAGATTTTTTACTGAAGCATAATAATTACGACAGCCAAGGAAACTTGACCACAATCATTTAAAGGGTTAGGGTTTTTGGACAGAAATTGTATGTGCACAGCTACATGCACAAAATACAAAAAAAAAAAAAAACAGAACATGTGGGAAGGAATAAACTGTATGCACACTGCTGAGTTTCCAACACCGCAAATAAAATTTACAACTAACATCTATAATAAGAAAGAGTGAACATAGTCCTGAACTTCTATTAAAAATTACCAACAGCTTCTGCAATTTTAATGGCACTTGCTCTTGTTTCCATGACAGAAACACTTACTGGGATTATTAGAAGCATGTTGGTACATTGATGAAACAGGCTCTCATTATCAAATGCTCTTGTTATCAAATATCTCTGAGTTAACGTTCCACTGAACTCCTATCTGCTGCTGATGACCAAGAAGAGCAAAAGATCTCAAGCAGAAGTAGGAAAAGGCCACGTCATGCCACCCAATGTGCTCAGATAAACAATATCTAGCAGAAGGCTCTTCTGCACGCAGGGACTGGTACAGCTCAAAGGCAAAGCACAGAGCATAAAGATCTCAAGAATATTATTTTCTGTCATTCATTTGCAAGTCTCAAGCCGAATCCCCACAGACAAATCAAGCATTTGCGTGTTTAAGTAATGAGATGAAATGCCACCAGCCCTCCTGATCCACAGGGGACGCACGGCAGCGGAGCTGCCATGGCCACCACACGGGAGGGCAGAGTGCTGCTCTCTGCAAGAGTATGGGATGTTGTGCCTGACCTTTCATCGGGGATGGGTCACAAAACAGTCTGGGAAGCTGCAAAGTTTGGTGACCACACAAAACTAACTAGACCAAACAAAGTCTTGCCAGCCCCAGAGCGGGGAAGAAGAAGCTCCAGCTAAAATCTTCTCATTAATTCTTAACGTTAAAGATCACCTTCTGCAGAAAACTCCGGTGTTCCCAGCAGTCAAACAGTAAGGCAATTTAGACTACACTGGAAGCTGTTCTTAAATTGCTCAGATAATGCCCACAATGGGACAATAACACATAATACCTGCTGTTCTCCACGGGGTGACAGACAAGCAGACATCCTCAATTCTTCCCGATATCCCCTTACCGTTTAAAACCATGTCCAGTGAACAGTAGGAAACTAGTGCTGCTTGAAGTATGTGCTAAGTTGAGCATCTTTACATGTACTTTTCAAAGTCCCCTACAACAACAGGGAGCATAACTTGTATTCTTTTGGAAATGAAAAATATTTTCTACACCTAAAAAAACTTTGGCAATGTCTTTTTTTTCCCTTCCTTTTTTTTTTTTTTTAATAGTTTTTATTTCCCCTCTGTTATTTTTTCCTCCTCCATTCCTCTCCTTCTACAGCCCTGGAAACATGCAGTTACACTGCATGCTTAATTATGTGCCTCTCACTCCATTTTTTTATTTCACATTGCCAAATCTGAAGAGAGTAAAAAATTATTCCTAAAAGTTCAAAACCAAGAATAAGCCAATAGAAAGAGCTTCAACTGAGGTTCAAAAGGAAATCTTGCAACATGAAAGACAGTTCGTGAATTTTTGGATCAATGACTTTTCATGCTTGCAGTTGCCAAATTTCATTAGAATTTGTGATTGGTTCTAGCCCAGAGATGAAGATCATCTTTCTTAGTGGAGAAACAGCTTTAGCCAGCACTAACAGAAGATATTTACTGAAATCCTATGGTATATACTTCATGCCAGAATTTGTCAGATTCCCAGCAGCTAACTTTCCCAAGCTGTTTCCACACCACATGGCTCTCTCCTTGTCTCATCCTAGAATGTGCTACAATAATTCCAAGTATCTGCATGCAGAGAGGGCACATGAGGTGGACAAATTCTATTTTACAAAATCTATAAATATTTATTATTATTATTATTATTACTATTCAGTTTATGGTATTAAGGAATTCTCATTTTGTTTCATTCTTCAAATGAGATTAATAAGGTAGCTATTTTTTCTGCAGCCCAAAATATATTGATAGACTGAAATGAGAGAAAGAGTGGACTACCAATATATTTCATCTGGTCTTTTTCCTTTAGCATGAATAATTGAAGGTTGTTGCTTAAACACGAAGAATGTCAACAGATTCCAAGGAAAATCAATAGCCCAGGACAGGTTATCCTGGAAATGCCCTGAAAGTAGTCAGCTGGACAAGAGTACTCTGCAAAACCCCTCACACTCTGCACTCTGCACTAAGCAGAAGAAAACATGTTGTTCCAACTGGTCTGGCAACCGAAGGGCTTCTTCTGCATCTGAACCCAGACAAGCACCTTGTGAACCTCGCTCTCTCCCAAGACCTCCCTGCAGAAGGACTGTAAGTTGACAAAATCTCTGCTGAGGATGGACAGAAGGAAAACCAGGAAAACAAAGGAATTACAGTTGTTCTAATGCTCATGAGCCCATAGCCAGGGTTGTTTTTCACGTGGGCTGATGGACAGAGTGCTCACTTCCCTGAATGCCACACACCCAGACACAGCCCTGCAGTGTCAAGGCTAACGACCTCAGCCCATGGGAAAATGTGTCCAGGAGCAAAGCAGGAATATGGAAGGGTCACTTTCCATCCAACTGCCAAGATGGGGATGCAAAGGAAGAGCTACTTTCCTAGCTAAGTGCCCCAGCTGCACTGGGATACCAGCCAGGATGTAAAGGAGAGCTGTCAGAGCACTCTGGCAGCCAGTCCTCAGCACCCACAGCTTCCCCTACCCACCCTGCACCTGCATATCCATAAGAAGCTCCTCTTACACCAAAAAATAAAATTCAGTGTAATAATACTTTTAGCTTAAGTTAATTCTTCACAAAGGCTCTGTGGAATGCAATTTCTCAAAATTTTCCACTCCTCAAAAGAAAGTTACCTTGCATAACCACTAAAAGAAAGCCACAAAGAGAAGAGAGCCATCTCTTACACTGATGAACTATTTCTTTAACCTACCTGAGAGGAAAGGGTTTTAAGGAACAAGTCTTATTATCATCATTTTTATATTATATTAGAATTTAGAACACTTCCTAGTAATAAGACCTTCCTATCATACTGATTTTTCAATCCATGCATCCTTATATGGCTTGTGCAACACCTGGCCATTCACAGAATAAACACAAGGAAGATGCACAAACAACTGTGAGTGGAAGAACACCCACAGGCTCTCACAGACCATAAACTTCTCTGCAGCGTGCACCACACAGTCAATGTGCTTCCAGCAGGAACCACCTCTGTTTTTTTGAAGGGCTTAGTTAAAAATCTGAAAATTAACTCAAAATGTCCTCATTTTTACATTAAATATGGTACTTCTGACTAAAACCACTTTACTGGTTAATAAAACTAGCTATCTTGTGTTTCATGCAAAATAAGAAAGCAGAAAAATATGTTATTATTGTTTAGCTACCTTCAGAGATTGTTTATGCAATCTCTGAAGGCAGAGTATTCTAATAACTATATGAGAGTTAGTGTATTTAATATTTCATATGAGACGTCAACAATCTACTGCATTAAGTAACATCTAAGATACTTAACTCATCACTATGAATACAAAGGCTACCTAAAACAGAGAATGTTCCTGTAGATGTTTTTTAAAGTCATTCCAGAAAAGTAAACTTGTATTCATACAGATACATATTATCTTCGGTTGGGATTTTGTCTGTAGAAAAACTGAAACATTATCTTTTATACCACTCACATAAACATGAAAAATACTTCTTAAATGTTTCTGAAACAAAATAAGTTTTCTGAGGACAAGTTCATTACTTTGTGTTCTTCTCTGGAATTTCTAGAACTATTTTAAAAGTTATTAATTAATGACAGAGTTCACTTTTTTTTTGTCAGATGAGATTTTGATTTATGTATTTTTCAAGCTTCGGAAAATACTTCCGAAGGATGTTTAACATTTTCATTCTCAAGTTCAAGCTTAGGAGAGAAAACTTACCCACTGGTCATGCAACACATACAAAATGCACGCCTCCTCAACAATTTTAAAAAGGAAGCCAAAACTTTGCATATGTGGGAAATGAACCCCAAATCTTAATAATGGAGGATGTTCCATCCCCTCCACAACAGAACACTTCCCATGAAATTGGGAGTTTTCATCATGGAAAAGCCAACAAGACAAAAGACCATTCATGGAGGAACAACTCCTGGCTGCAGATATTACAAAACACTCAAGAGGGGGAGAGACTGGGCTGCATCTTGTTCCATGTCCAGCATCAACAGGCCTCACTAACCTTCCTCAGTTTTTGTCACTTCTTGGAATACAACCATCATCGTACCTTTCGGTGTGATTACTATGGCAATTCTAATTTAGGGAAGACTAAAGTAAAACCAAACAGATGTGTGTGCTTTTTCTGAGATGACCCAAACCATTTGTTCAAAGGAAGGCTGCTCTCATGTTCCTCAGAAGCAGCAGGATTATCTCAAATAATAAACAAGTGCTGGACTAAAAATATCTATCAAATGTAAAGAGCTTTATGCTGTTTCCACATAGCTGAGGAGAAAAGCAGTTAAACATCTTGGAGAGCTCTGTTGCTCCTCTTCAGCAGGAACACCTCAGCAGGGCTGGAAATGGCAGCCAAAACTACCCATGCCCACACGCACTCAGGTGTCCTCATTCCTCACTCCTGGTTGGCACAGGGACAGCATTGGGATGTTGGCCCCTTGGCCTGCTAACTCCAGGAGAAAGGAAGAGGCAGAGATCATGTTACTGAGAGATGATTATGCTCAGCACACCCAAAACCTGCAGTCAGGTACACAGTATCGCCACCAGGTCACTGGATCACGCTGTCGCAGATCGCCAATGCCCTTTCTGACCACAGACGTTTTGGCACTTCTTGTCCCTGTGCACACTTTGTGCTTTAGGAAGTCCTGTGACACAGAGTGAGAGGACAGAGTGACACTTTTTCAGTAAATGGCATTTCCCAACCCCCTTCCTGAGGTGTTTTTAATATTTTGTTCCCCTTTTCACACTACAGCAAAGGAAAAGGAAAGAACTGGACATCACATGCTTTGAATTGCATTCTGGTGGGATTCACCTAGAGATGACTGAAGGATAACAAGCTTAATCCACAAAAATAGAATACTAAATTCTTTAACAAAATACACTTTAGCGGATTTGCTATCAAAGAAAACCAACCTCTCTGTTCCCAAACTGAAGGATTAAAGTCTTTGCATGAACAAAACAAACAACAAAATTCTTGGATCAAAATTCACTCAGCAGCATGAGGCTGAAAAAAATTTCCTGCTGATTTACTACATGGCAGTTTGCTTGTCTAGCCTTTCCAAAAAGCAATCTAACATCAGTGTGAGGACAGCAAGAGGGAAAATTGCTGCCTAAGTGGCAGGTTTGTTATTGTTTGACAATTCTAAAGAGTTCACTAGAAACTTCTAAAAAGAGCATCTTTAATTCCCTGAAATTACTGATAATCGGCCAAGTGAATGGAGAACAATTATAAGGAAAATTGAATGCTTCCAAATGCCAATTTGCTGTATATCCTGAATTAATATTGCATAAGCATTTCTAGTCTCTTGCTGTAAAAGCAAAGGACTAAAATCCTAGGCCCACAGGCAGTCTTGCATGGCTCTCCTCACAGATTTCTACATCATCATTTTTGCATTTTATAATCATACTTAGCATTTATGTGGTGACTTACATATTTAACCTATTTTTTTCTCAAACCCCTTCCCCCCATCTGTCAGGTAAACTGTCTTCTGCTTTAAATGTTCAACAATAAGCAGTCACACACAACAGCATGAAGCCCCTAATACAGCCAGAGATATAAGCTGGTTTTTCCTACTAATTAAGTCAGAGCACACTTGAAGCCATTGTTGCAAAATACAGTCTAAGGAATTTTTTGTAATACAGCTATGCCAGCAATTGGCCATAAAGTACAGTAAAGAGAATAAATATTCTGGGAAGAAAAGGCCTCAAAACATCTTTTTTTTTTTTTTTCAGTTGAGCCAAAACAGATCAGTTTCTGTTAAAGGACCAAGAAAGCATTAAAAGTTAATCCAGAATTTTTGTCAGCCTCAGTTTCCTGGGTAGCAGCTGATTTGCTAGCCAGTCCCACAGGAGAACACAACCAGTCCAAGCCATGGTGACTCAACCAAATGCTATCCATCCTCCTTAGTCTGCACTTCCTCCGCACCAAGGAGGAGCTGAATCAAAAAACAAATGCAAAAAAAAACCCCTTTAAAATTAATTTTCTCCTTTTTATCCTTAAGAAAACCAAAACACACAACAAAGCAAGACAAAACAAACTTAACCAAATGAACACAGTCCAACTACAAACAAAATGTAGGGTATGGATGAATGGGAAACCTGGCTGCTGGAGGGTTTGCAGGAGCAAAGGGTATTGGAGCAGCATATACAGATTTCTGTGGCAGACAGGATGGGAAGACTACAGAAGTGGCTGGAAAGGACAATGTAAACAATGAGAGAGGGTGCAAATGGAAAAACTGCACCAAAAAAAAAAAAAGTTAAGAAAACAAATACAGAAGAATCTTAAAATGAGAAAAGCATAGGTCCAAGTATGCAAAGAATCATTTGCTACATGCATTGCAGCACTACTGTGAGACTCCAAACAAGACTCGTAACTCAAATCCTGAAGACACCCTGTGATCATCCTGTCAAACACCTATATAAGCCCAGGTACACCATGCAATAATGTCTGCATTTAGTCTTTTAACTTCTGCTGGAAATACAGAAAAATATTGACTTTAATTTCAAGACTTCAGGAGACAGAGAATCCATCAAAGCCCCAGGACTGTCATTTTTAAAGCTCCGCAATTCATTGAATGTCTTCTGTGTCAGACAATCCACAGTTTGTGTTTCAGGAAAGGTAATTCAAAATGTCATCATGCACTTACACAAATCTAACGTTACACACTACCATTTTTCATTTTGTGATTAACACTTGAGAAATAACAAAAGTGGAATCATGTGGGATTATCCTTCCTTTTTTGTGTCTTTAACTTTTCTTTGGTTTTTTTCCTTCAGTTTCTCGCATGGACCAGGTCTCAGGTTCTACAGAGAGTTTTGCAAAGAGAAAGGATGAGCAGGAGGGCAGCAGCAACCTACTCCCTTTCTCTCTCATAATCATACATCATTTACATGGGTCCTAGGGTAACTGTTTATAGAGCAAAGTAACATCACGGAAACAGTTATACATTTTTATTTGTCCCCAGGGAGGAAAGCATTCCCTGCCACTAGCTCCTCTTCCTGCTCTCCCCCCTCCCCTTTTCTGATCCATGCATCTTTGTTCTTTAGTTCTTCGTGCCTTCTCTTTTCCAATCTCCTTCTGTTTCTGATCACAGGCTGATACAAAGTGCTTGTCTCCTTTCTAAAATTTCCACGAGGCATTAAGTTAACCCAGATGCACCGGGTTCTCAATCTGGAAGTCAGCAAATGGAAACAGAAGGAAGGAGCATCAAGTCACCAGCTAACCTTCTCTGGGGTTAAAGCCTCACCCCATCACACGTGCTGAGCATCTCACATTCTGCAGCTTGATAACTACAGACAGAAAGCACTGAGCACACAAAGAGCCTTCAGCAGCAGCCCTACCTTTGACATTTCCTCACTTTCCATTGTTAAAAATGACCCTTCAGGTATCTTACAAGCAAATGACAGCAAAAATAGTGATGGAAAAAATCAAGGAAGTAAACACAGAGCAAATAGTTTACACTGCAGTGAAAGTAATAAAATAGTTATGACTAAAATGCAACAAATGTACTTAATTTGGCTGGTCAAAAGGAAAATAAACCTGAATTAACCACATGTATCTATGGGTGAAAATTATCATCCCTCTAGCTAAAACTGGGACTTTAAGAAATTTTTCCATGGAAAGATAAATGAAACACTGTATTTGGTTTGAATGTCACATATACAAGTACCTTAAAAAAAAAAAAAAAAAAGGAAGTGGAAAAAAAGCCCCCCAAATAATTCTTTGCTTACAAAAGCCTTCCCTTTTGATACAGCATAAGATGAATTATTGGATTAATTACTTATTAAACTTACCAAATGCTGTAAAAACATGTGGGCAATGAAATGCCTTCCTCCCACAGACATCTGAAACTCTGATCCTTTGTGAGGAAATTCTAACTATGTACCAATCTTATCTGCTTTCATACAGAAAACGCTGAAAACCTGCTGTCCTAGAACTCAAGACATCTGCCAGATCTGGGAGGCATAAAGTAGAGAAAAATACATTGATTCACAAGGACTCAGTGCCTGTTAAACACAATTGGATTTGCAGAAAAACCTTGAAAACATATGTACTGAGAAGATATTTAAAACATCTGGCAAAACCTGGATGAGGGGAGGGTGGAATACAAGCCCATAACACAAGAGCAAATTAAAATACTTGATTAAAAATATTTTTTCACCCTTAGTAAAACATTCCGACTTTGAAAAAGAAAAATAGAAACAAATGGGGCAAAATCCCAGCCCTGGGAAAACTGAGAAACTGAACCTGGGCTATGGGACATACAGCATAGCACAAATTGCTCAGGATGAGTGAAGCTGATGCACTTCCTTCAGGGTTTGAGGAGTAATTTAATATTCAATTCATCCCATAATAGGAATCCCATGCAAAAAATTCACATGCACGAAATCATTCTGGTAAAACAGAGAATGAGGACTCCTAGAAGCTGGCTTGTAAAGCAGCAGCCACCGAGGCAAAGAGCACATAAACAGCTGCACTACAATCTACCCTGAAGTGACAGCCATTGGGAACTGCATGGAACTTCCATACAGCAGTGAAATCACACACACAAGCACAGCTCTTCTCCCAGAGGCCGTTCTGCTGGGCACGTACCCGGCAGCCGTGAGCTGCAGCAGGGACACTGCAGGGTCCGAGCCTGGTGCGGGGTCTGAGCCCAGCACAGGGCCTGAGCCCGGCCAAAGGTCTGAGCCCAGCACAGGGCCTGAGCCCGGCCAAAGGTCTGAGCCCAGCACAGGGTCTGAGCCCAGCACAGGGCCTGAGCCCAGCACAGGGTCTGAGCCCAGCACAGGGTCTGAGCCCAGCACAGGGTCTGAGC
>VXBQ01011160.1:98458-251878 GCA_013400175.1 Phainopepla nitens | reverse complement strand
CCCCCCCCCCAATATCCCTTCAAAGACCATTCCTGTTTTCTCAAAGCAAAGCACAACAGGACTGGGATACCAGTTACTGTTGCAGACTAGTGGCTCTGGATGTTAAGGATGCCTTGAAGCATACTGTTTTATCACATTTCAGAACAAGTATCTATAAATACTGCATAAGGTTTTTAGAAACTGTTGGGTAAAAAAATGTAATATGTACATATGCTTTCATAGAGTAAAAAATTTCAGTGGTTGTCTGTATTGTGAGAAAGCATTCCCTACTCATTTCAGATTCAGGTGCCTTTGCCTTCACTGTGCTCCTCATCTGCTTATAATGAAATTACAGGAAACAGAGGAGCAATCAAGAAAGTATCTATTTTAAGAGTTATTACACTTACTGATATAATACTTATTGATATGTGTGATGACAAACTCTTTAAATAAACATACAGCTTTATCTCAAGGGTATTAAACCCACAATACCACAATACAACAGACTTGAGGAGTTAGACTGCAATGTTTGATTGGATAAAATGGTATCATATTTTTGCATACACAAAAAGTGGGTTCCATTAAGGAAAAAGGTGTCTTTCATTTAAAGAAAGGGAAAATAAAACCAAACAACCACCACATGAGTGTTGAAATATTCTGAGAATACAGCTCTGATTTCCATAATAGCTTGTTGTTCAAGTGATCATTAAATCTATTTAAAATGTCAAATTTAGACTAATAACCAAAACCTGATTTCTTAAACTATTCAAATTCAACACTTACATCTTCATAACCTTTCCTTATTATCTCTCTTGTACTATATTCTCTAGTTATTTGATATCTTTAACCAGGTATCAGATACAATACTGTATTTTTATTACTTCTCGTTATTAGTACTTGTAGATAGAAGTCTTCACCATATGGAATAACATCTTGAAATGCACCACAATTACTCAGGTTTCCTCTAGAGAATCAGTAAGTTCTAAAATTTTTTACTTTGTTGGTTTCAGGGATTTTTTTTTTTTAATCCTACTAGAAGCAACAGTATTTTGCTTGCTGATATACCAAGAAGATTGAAGATATTAAAGGTTAATTTAGAAACTTAAGCAGTTTAAAATCCATTTGTTTTTACCAACGTGTCACAGTCTCATCAAAAACACATGGTTTCTAAACTGCTCAACAATCCCAAATTAACAGCAGAGCATTACGCTTGGAGAAAACACCAACTGGAGATCACTCGAGTCAGAACTGTGCTGTACAAAGATCAAATTTAGCCTCATGGAAAAAAGTGGCACCTGGTACTGATTTTTTGATTCAATAACTCTGGCTTTTAAACAATCATATCCCTCACAGAGCTTTAGGGATAAAATATGATAAGAATTCCTGAATGGCAAGAGCACCAGAAGGTGAGGAAACAGACTCTGCTAAATCTTCTCTAACTCCAATGCATGAGAAACCTTCCCTACTCAGATGACAACAGCTAAAGTGCAAGCATCAGCTCAAGGTTCTTTTTGTGTTTTCCAACACAGAGAAAGAAACCTAGGAGAACCTGACAAGGGAGTAACACTGGGAATGATGGTTTGGAAATCCTTTGTATTTCATTCCTGGAACTTCACTGGAACGAGAGGCATCTGAACATCAATGAAGGTGACTAAGGAGATAACACTGTGGGAAGTTGAGCTGATTCAGCATAGCAAAGAGAGTAGAGAACCTCGCCCTGACTTCAGCAAGCACTGTCTGTAAAGCCCTAATCTTTCACTATAAATGTGGATGACTTTCTCTGTATTTTGTAATCAGCTATTTAATGCTAGAGATAACTCAATCTGATAAAGCTCCTAACATCTGGGTTTTGATGAATTCATCTTTCTCTTCCTCCATTCCTAATATCTCAATTCCTTAGTTCTTCAACATTTGAAAATATCTTTATTTCCATACATAAAGATGAGTCAGAGTTGAATTAGGAGTCAAGGAGACACAAACAAGAATGGAAAAGTTTCTAGTGGCCATATGTGAGAAAGAGTGCTGAAGCAATCATCATTTTTCAGACCAGAATAAATATGAACTCATCTCTGCAGTTCTTTGGCAACACAGTAACATAGAGTGCTCCAAATCATGAAACCAAAGCCTTTACCTTATAAATATTTACATATTAATTCTCAGAATATACATTTGGGACTCTAGATAAATACTCATATCAAATCAGTGAAGTGACATATTTAAAGCAATTTTAAAGTACTTGAAATTTACACATTTATGCACTCCCATTTTTAAATTATTTGCTCAGTACTCAATTTTTTGAACACTCAAATTTGAGATGCAAAGACATGCACATTGTCACAACGGATGTGAGAAATGGCTCACCTGGCATCACCAGACAACCCGATGGTTCAGCCAGGAACAGGCCAGGTTGCCCCCAGCAGCCCTCCTGCCTCAGAGCACAGCACAAGACAGTGCTCACAGCACTCAGAACCTGCCTCTGAACCATTCCCACACATACTGCCTTGCTACACGAGCTGTAAACATGGCTTTTAGCCCTATGGATTACAAGAAATGGCTTTTGCCCAGGAAATGCCGACTCTCCTTCTCTTATCAGACACAAAGAATGAGAAAAATAACACATTTGAAGACTTGGATCCTACCAGTTTTTATCTTTCCTTAACTAAATAAACCAGCCCTACCAATTCATCATAGTCTCCAAAGCAACTTATTCTCGTTGATCCCTTTAGATTCTCTCCAACTTGTTTAGAATTTCTGGCACCACAACTGGTCACTGCAGCTTAAGCCCTCCTGCTCACAACCCTGAGCCCACAACAGCATCTGCTTTTGATCTTTTGATGGAAGAGTGTAATGCCCAACTGCACTGTAATAATGCAGCATATTGCCAGGATCCTTCTAGAAGTATTGTGGACTTTGCTGTTCATTAGTACTGCCTTGCCAATTACCTTTTTCCTCCCAGATGCAGTGGCTGTGCCCATCTCACTGATTTCAAAACAGTTTAGAAATGTACCAAAATTCAATGCTGAACTGAAACTCCATCTTAGTTTTTTATGCAATACTTTATATTCCTGTTCAGATTTATTAAAACACTAAACAGTCCTTAAACTGAGAGAGCCCTCAGGAACTATACCTGATATGTCCTATTAACTTGTCAGTGAAAAGCTAAAAACTACTCAGAAAGCAGAGAAAGACACACAAATTCAAAGGCAAGCAAGGTCAGGAACTTTATCATAGCAATGAATTCCCAGTCAAAGTCTGCATGCACGCTCTTACCTGTGAGGAATAAACTTGTGCTGATTGTAGGGTAAGAGCACACTTGCACACAGGGAACCTTAAAGCAACAGCCACGCTGCTGGGTAAACAATGATGTAAAGCTGCAGCAATTTCTTTGCTTCTCTGCACTTCTAGTACATCTTCACAGCCAGCTGTGCACTCACTTCACAATATTCTCACCTAGACTTTTTTTTTTCAAGGTCTGGTTCTGTGACCAGAATATGAAATTGATGCTGAGAGTCCTGCTAAAATAAATGATACAGATCACCTGAGCATATAATTCACTGGAGTGCACCAATTTCATCTAGCTCTTAGTAATTTCTCTGGCTCTCTGGCCAGTGTTGTAGGAGATACTGACCCCTCCAGCCTTTAGGAGAATCTAAAAATTACCCCACATCACACTTTTAAGGAACTGAAGCACCTACAAGACATCCTGAAAACAAAAGCAGCAGTCTTCTAAAACGCCCAGGCAGCTGATTTGTGTCACACTGGCACGAAGCAGTACAATACAAACAAGGGTGGCAAGCTGTACATGCACAATATGCTTGTACACCTGTCTGCTAAATATGTCACTGTGGACATCATTCACTTTTACAAGCAATAGCTTCGAGAAACAAATAGTTCACTTTTAATAATTATATCTGTAATCACAGAATTACAAAGGTTGGGTGAGATCTCTGGGGGTTATTTGGTTTAATCAGTCCACACAAAAAAAGACCAGGTGGACTAGGCTGTTCAGGGCCATGTTCAGTCAAATTCTGTTCATCTCCCAGCACATGGAGATGTCACAATTTCTCTGAGCAGTCTGTTTGGCTCTCCAGGTGAGAATGGTTTTCCTTATTTCTAACTGGCATTTTCCTTGTCAAAACTTGTGCTTGTTGTCTCCAGCAACAATGTGCCTATGTGAGAACAATCTGGCTTCATTTTCTCAATATTCTTCCACTAAACAGCCGAAGAAAAAAGAGAATCTCCAAGCCCCCTCATTTCCCTTAAGGGAAAAAAAACCAGCACTCCAAACCTCTCTACCTCTCTTACAATGTTTTCCAAATAATGTTATGTATTAAAAATGTTTTTTCACTGTAACTGCTGAAATATTCAGAGACTTGTTACACATAATCACACCAAGACAAATAACCAAGGGTGGTCTTAGTTCTTGAACAAGCTAAATAATTTAAAAGGAAAACAAGACAAAGAGATGACCCTTTTCACAATATCTCATGAAGCTGAAAAGGGATTTTATTTACAATATTTAAATGCAGTACTGTGGAACAAACAACTTGGTTCATAGGCAGTGCACCCGCTGCTGAACTGTCACTGCCTGACATCCTGTCTTATCTGCCAAATTGCTCATTAGGTTTGGCAATTTTCACCTGCGCCTCCAGTTTATATTTCAGCAGGGAATAAACATCAGTCTGCTTTAACAATTCTCTGCAGCGAGCTTCCAACCTCTTCCCAGAAAACATGCAGGCACAACACAAAAAATGCCTTGTGTACTGCATGCTTAGAAAAAAGATGCAGCTGAAGGGATGAAATACAAGAAGTAGTTTAACTTGGGTAACAGAAAAGCAGTCGAGAGAAAGAGCCAGATAAAAAACCATAAATAAATCAACTGCTTGTATCAATGAATTGTGTTTTCACAGTGCAAAACAACACAGGAGGTATGGGCCAGCCTCATTTTTGTTTCCATGTTTATATGGGAAGACTGAATTTGACACACACACCCCCTCCCCAACACGCGAAGTACAGGCTGTGTTTGTGCATGGGAAAAGAGAGACTCTGGATGAATATTACTTTCCCAGCTGGACCTGATCTAGCTAACCTTTCCCTTGCTGAGAGAGGAGCGATGGTGTGATCTATAAACAAACAAAAGGGGTAGCATGGCAACCAGAACAAAGAGAGGAGGATCTCAGCAGGCTTTGAGCCCCAGCCCGAGGCACGGAGCCGCTGCTGGGAGCAGAGGGTGCAGGTGAGCAGCGGCACGGGGGCACAAAAGCGCGCGGCCGTGCCGGAGCCGCCGCGGATCGGAGCCCACCTCGCCCGCAAAAAGCACCAGAGACGTAAAACAAAACGTCTCAAATGCTATAAACCAATTTCAGACGGAATACTGTTTTTCATTTGTTAGAAGTAAAATATTCACCGGCAACCCTGCAATTAGCTGGAAAATTACAATAATTACAGCAATTTTGTATCCCATCTCCAATCCAATTAATAGATATATGACCTTGTCAACATGTAATAATCGGGATCTGCATCTACCGCAAAACTGGATGGGTTTTATTTGCTGAATAGAACTTACACAGTAAGAAGATAATTATTTGAAATACTGAGAATACCATTTGTATGCTATGCTTCACTTCACAAGTTATAAAGGAAACACAATAAGGATAGTATTTCCATTTTCAATGTATATTTAAATGAAATTCCTGAAATAGGTATGTTTAATATGGGATAATATTACTGCACTGGGATTCCAAGCCTGTGGTTTGGAACATTTAAACCAAAATATATCTGTCAACATTTAAAAAAAAGGAACTAGAAAGATAGCAGAATATTTCTGATTTTTGATAACATATTTATTAGAAATTGTTTCACACACTTTATTTGTGCATGCTTCTATAAAAAGTGTCAAAGAGCTATAATCCTTTCCAATAGTTTTAGAAGTCTTCTGTATTGCTAAAGACCTTTGTATTGAAGGGTCTCACACCCCTTTTTGGTCATCTTAGCAATCAGTGAACTAGCCAAGTGTTCCATGTATTTTCCAGAATGACACCAAAGATACGTGAGGTGTCCAATATATCACTGAGTTTTACCTGTACTATATGATTCTGATGTACAGAAATTCACGTATTATATAATGCATCGGATAATCTCACTAAGGAGAAAATGTGTATGCATTTGCCTTCTCTAACCCCTGCTAAGTTGAGATGCAAGGAAGACAGTTTTTTGGCTTATGCATGGAAATGAGATGTGCATTTAGCAGTGACATACTCTAGTGACAGCAAAATGGAAGGGTCCTGAAATTCCAGGATACTTCTTTATTCTGCCATTAATCCTTCCCTAATTCAATTCTGTGTTGCAATGAAGCATAGTTACAGCTCAAAGAGACATGCATTCAGCTCTATGTAAGCTAATTGTTAAATGCTATTCCCTTAATCTTACAGAAAACATTCTGGTACAAAACCCCTCAAACTTAACAGAGTGGTAACTTTTCCATTTGCATTTTACCTGACTGCTCAAACACGGATTTTATCCATTAAAAAAACACCTACACAAAATCAATCTCTTGGAAATTACACATGGTTGTTTTAAACAATGTATCTGTAAGACATCAAAGCACTGGTGATACTAACTTCTGCTAAGAATTTTCTTTAGTGGAGTCCTTATTTCAAAAGCTCAGTGAGCAAAATGATAGACACTACACAAAAAAGGACACAATGCCTTATCCACATTGTCTTGTTTGCATGGTACTTTCAGCAACAATGAAAATCACACAGTAAATTTCATTCCATAATTTTTCTTCTTAATAAATTCAAATATTCAAAGAACCTGTCTGACCAAGAAATGCGAAAAGTAATTCCTGCTATGTGGTTTTCCAACAAATGTTCACCATATTGAAATAAACAAAATAAAGGGATGTTTCTGGTAGTTTCTGCTTTTAAAGTTTATTTTTGCAACACAGTAAATGCACATTTTAGCACGTGTTTTTATGGAAAGATGACAGCATAACCTAGCAATTTTGACAGGTTAAGTAGAAAGTGCTCCTCTTTTTAGTTTCCTTTTACCATTCTGTTCATTAAATGGAACAAAACTGGCAAACCGAAAATTACACTGTGCAGCAACTACACTTGGATATATTGCTGTGATTTTCAGGGTGAGGACAATTCTAAACTGGCAGCATGGAAGGAGCTTATGGCTCCTAAAAGCAATTTATAAATAATTTATTAAAACAGAACAGGTTTGTTTACTTGCATGCAAGAAGCATTTACACAGTTTCTCAGTTCCGATCAGCTTTCGATAAGGACAGATAATGAATCATTTTTCCCAGCAGCATCGATGGGTAACAGCACTTGGCATCTTTGTAAATTTAGACAGAGCACATTGAGATACTGAGAACATTTACTCACTTGCACGAAGGACTGACGGGGTGACCTCAATTTCACTTGTAGCTTGGTAAGGCTGAAAGGCCGATGCCGCGTTGGAGCCAAGCTCACTGCCAAAAATCTCCGGGCTTTGCGTGCCTGTTGAGCTGGCACTGGTGCCATCACCCCCATGGTGTGGATCTTGCTCATCAAACACAGCCACGAGCTGCAAATGACAATTTAATCTACTGTTAAAAAAAACCTCAACATCAAAGTGCCATTGCAGATCAGCATTTCATCGTTTCTTTCCAACAAAGAGCAAGAAGTGTCTATCAGCAGAGACTCTGATCGATGCCGAGATCACATCATCAGCCCAAGGAAAGGCAGCCATTAATCGGGTACTACAAAGGGTCAGCAGCTCTGATGGGACACAAAACTCATCACCGTGAGGCACAGAAAGAAGGGCACCAAGTCAGGAAAGGAAGGTTGCACCTTCCCCAGCAAACCACTTCATCTTTCCCAGAAATGCAGAAAACTATCTGAGTGTGGATTGATGCCTGCGCACTGGAATTCAGTATCTGTGCTTAGATACCTCTATACACATCATTAATACAGGGTTGAATCATGAGCAAAACCACAGTTTTACAGAATAAAAACATCCAAGAAAAAGTTATGTTGATACACACTGAAAGCTACAGACAAAATGCAAAGCCAAGGAAGTGTTATAATCACAACCAGTCATCATCTATTAATCTGCCATCTTTTGATCTATAATCTATTATTATGACTTAAGTCGTGGGCTTCTCCTGCAAAATTTCTTTAGTCAGATGTATGGAGATACTCTGTATCTGTTTACCATCAACTTCTCCAAGGCAAGTTTGAAATCTCAAGTTCCATTTAGAACTTTGCCAAGTCACTAATTTAATAAATATTTATTGAATCTCTGTTCATCACTGCAAGAAAAATAGAAAAATATCACAGTGATTTTTGATAAACCTGAGACATTTTTTCCACTGCAAATGATTTTATGCACTTATTTGAAACAAATAATTTATTCCAATCTGTCTTCGGTAACATACTGAAAGAGATAACACCAGCTCTTATACACATTTTGTTTTAGAACTTAACTTTCAAGATGGAGAAAAAAGTGTTATGGATAGCAGCATTCTGCAGCTTGCAAATTAATCTATAATATAATATTTGAAAGACATTTCCAAGAAAATATTATATTCTTCTGTCCAAATTGGTAAGGTAAATAGAGCAAATCAACTTAAACCTATGCTGGTCTCTGCAAATTGTTTTTCCTGTTAGCAAAACAGCTAAAACTTTATGTAACTGAAAGGCATCAGAGGTCATTTTATCTCTTTTTTTTTTTTAAGTGATTTCAACATCAACTTAGCCAAAAGATTTTAATTATAGTCCCTTTACTCAAATTTAACTTACATAAGCACCAATAAAAAAATTTAAAACCGCAACTGTAAGCCCAAGTGAAAAACATTTGGGAATTCAGCTTTTCAAAGTACTCTCAGGCATTTACTCTTTTTCACCAGTCATTTTGAAATTACAGAAAGTAGCAAACTTCTGCCAATAATTCCATATCTAATGCAAATTTATGCTCAGGCATGCAAAAAAACAGAAAGAAGAAACTGATAATGGATAAAGGATCCATGCTCTCTCCAGCGCTAGCTGAAAGGCAGGTAGCAGCAGGAAAACCAGACTGCAGCTGCAGACAGCTGGAACATGTTTCTACCATAAAAGTCATTATTTTATGCTTGAGAAATCTACACACAAAAGAGACGTGACAACACCAAAATGTCAGTAGCTCAAGAGTATTGGAAATTTAATTTTCTAACACAATGTGAAATATCAATGCTTACAAAAATATGCTTCCAAAACTTTATTCATAACTCTCTTACTGTTTTATAGCAAGCTAATTACCAATCTCCAGCAACTGAAAATAAATTAATCCACAAGTGAAGATGTGTAAGGTATTCCAACAGAAGACAAACAAAGCATTTAAGAATCCTAGCATGAAACATCAAATCTTTTTGTCCTTCACATGTCATATATCAAGATAAATCCCCCAATTACATTCTGTTCCTCTGAGGCTGATTGAAAAATATTATTCGATGCATGCAGTTGCAAGTATTTCATAGATATTATATATATGTATAAAGGTATGTGCATATAAACCTCTATATATGTTACCTCCTACTCTAAGTTGCCTCCAGCTTCTTGCCTATTTCAGACAGTCTACAACCTCTAAGTTCAGAACTTCTAAAAATGAATGTTTATTTCAAGCTTAGCTTTTGATCTTATAATTTTTTGCAGGTATTCACAGTTTTGACAGCATCAAATCTTCAAAAGGCTTCAGTTCCATTAAAAGGCATACCAAGTTGTAACATTTTTTCAGTGTGAAGAAACGCAAGCCATGTTAGTCTTCTCCAAACCTAATTAGCATTAGGAACACAGGTTAGGAAGTTCATTGGAAAACAGCACTACAGTGGTACAGCAGTCATCTGGACTACAACAGCTCGGTCCTCATAATGAGCTAGAAAATCTTTGGGACTGGAAAACTTAATGCAAATAAACACTCTTGAATCTTGATTTCCAGACCCTGGCATGCCATTCTGCAAGATTATGAGCTCATGGGAAACAAGGACAGCCAAAACATCTTGCACTGTATTATGATATCAAGCATTTATCTCTGATTTCTTCAACACCCTTTATTTTAATCAAAGGAGATTATTCAAGGAGAGGAATTGTACTGCTGGAGGCCGAGATCACACCTTGACTACCGTCCTCACAAGAACAAGAAACAAAACAAGAAACTTTCAGAGACACCTTAGGTAACGTGGAAGGAACCACAGGAGTAGGTCACTGGAGCTATGAAGAATCCTTTGCTGCAGGAATCCACTGCAATAAACACTGCCCTGTGCCAGGGAAAAGGCCTCTTGATGAGTCATGTTCAAGGCCACAGAGATGTTTTCAATTTGGCAAAGAATGGAGCACACATTACTAGACCAGCTTTTATCAGTCTTAAAGTCAATGGGAAGCCTATGGTATTTTGCTGGGCTTTAGATGTCAGATTTACAACGAGAGTAGAAAATTACTATCTTTTCTGGAAACATCATCTTTACTCTCAGGAGACTGCTTCCATGTTGATCTTTTTCTTCTTTAATAAGAAATAAATGACTGAAGTTACCCTAATCTTTCAAGAATCACTCTGTATAATTTCCAGTCCCTGAAATGAGCTGTGCCTCCTGATCTCTGAACTTCAGTTTTAGATCTCACCACCTGCAGTGACCTGGGAAACTCACCCTAACATCCACTCTTATGCAGAAATGAACACCAGAAGGACTGAACAAACCATACTAATGCATTAATAAAGAAAATAGCTTAGCTGTTCAACACTAGACCACTATCAGCTCTTCAAAGGAACTTCCACCAAAATTCAGTGAGTACTGGTGCCATTTGGTTTAACTTTGTTTTCCTTTGTGAAAGACAAACCCACACCAAAGACCAAATATCATATCAACAACAGTTAATACATAATTATAATATATTTTATCCACCCTATGTTCCATGGGACCTCAACTTGAATGCATCAGACATGAGAATATGGTTTAATAGGTTACAGTAGTTTTAATCACCTGAGGCAACAAGACTATCTGCATTTTTCAATCACTGAACTAAAAATCTAAAACAGGAAATAAAATCAAGTAAAAACAAACCACCTTGTCATCCCAAAACAAATTTAATGATAGCCTTAATTTAAATTGGCATGCTTACATTTCTTATTATAATATGGCAAAAGCAACAGCAAGGTGAGAGGTTTTATTATCACGGTAAGATGGCACAGGAAGTGTCATCAGTTTGAACACTGTAAGATTTTGGTCCCCAGTGTACGTGTATACAACTTTCTCAAGAAAAAATAAGTTTCAAATATCCATTAATAGATTCAGATAAAGGTAGCAGCTGTGTTTGCACCATAACTTATGGAAGGTTAATCCCATTTCAGCAATGGAATTAGAGTAGATCTTCAAATGATCAACTGCATAAACTAAAACACTTTTTAAACTCCACAGCAAGAAATACAGGCAATTTTGTGTGAATTATCAACAAAAATACAATTATTTTTTAAAAAAACAGCATTCTATGTTTGACCAACAGTTTTTCTCTTTTTAGAAATACAGAACAACTGCAGTAAAACTCAACAATTATCCCAGCTGTAAAAAATGTACTTGTGATTTTTACTATATCTCAAGAGGCGTAAGGAATTTTTTATTGCCATCCTTATCCTCTGAAGACAAAAAATATAGGAGCACAGTTTAAAAACCAGTGACTTGATGCTTTTCTCTTTTGACTGATAAAGAGTCTTTCTATGGCAGACAGGCAATGAAGGGAGAGGAAAGTAATACTTTTTTTGCTAAATATGTTAGATTCATCAAGCAAACGCCTTGTAAAGAAATTATTTCACAGTCTGAGACAGCAAAACAAAGTTTTACTGAGGCACCTTTGAATCTGGGGTAGGAGGAAGGCATTCCAGTCTATGACTGCATTCAGCACCTCTATAATACCGCATTGTACTGAATTAATTAATTTTAGAAAGAACAATATCTTGATCTTTCTAAAAGAGAGGATCAGCTTCTTTATTGCTCTGTCTGGGACTCAACACACGATGCTAAACCAGGTTACATTTACTTAAATAAATAAAAGGCAAGAAGATTGGTTTATTTTAATATTGACACAGAAGCAGCAGCCTGCATTCCAACATTAATTATTACAATTTCCGTCTATTCTAAAGTAATTAAAAATTAGTAAACACATATGCAGTCTTAATTAATAGACTAGATTAAGCACTTGAATGTTAATTAACTGGATTAAAAAACTATTTCCACCAGCAATGGCTGTTTACATTTTCATTAAGTACTACTATCATATAAACCAATTCATCACTATCACTGTCTGATCGGGTCCTCTCTCTTCAGCACCAAATCACAAAACCAGAAATCCTCCACTCCAAAGAAATTCATAAAGCTAGAAACTTCTGCTGTATTTTTGCCCCACTACGACACGATTGTCAAAAAGATCTCTTGAATTTTGCATAGTCCTAAGTGCTTGTCAAAAATTTGCAAATTCTTTGGTGACATTTACTGATGAATCTAATACTGGCTTATGTGTAGGCACCAGCAGTGATTTCTGATTTATTTTGATATCAGTGAGGATTACAGCTCCATTCTCCTGCTAGAAAGATAACAACTGATCCTCTGGTTTTCATACCCTCTGGGTTTCACAGAGGCTCTACACTTCTTATCCACTCTTTCTAACACTGAGTGAAACTGAAATCATTCACCTCTTTAGATTATTAGAAATAATTTTAAATATCTGGTTTCTTCCCACCAGAAGGACACTTAGGAGATCATTTCATACAAGAACATTCCTAATTTGTTCTGGCTGTTCAGTGGCCAATTGCTCAGTAGTTAATCTGCTGAGCAACCTGAAGCGTCTGGATGCCCCTGGCTGAACCCTGCACTTCCCCTCCTGGTCTGTACAACTTCCAGATGTGGTCTGCCCTTTCACAGCTGCTATGCTTTTCCGGCATTTGTGCTGCACAGCTTCTCGTGCAGAATGGCCATCCATGGACAAAACTGCTTTTCACACAAGATGTCAGTTTTCTGGCTCCAGGAGAACAGAGAGCATGGACCTTCTGAGACAGCTCCAAGTGATGGAGCAGCTCAACCACACACCTCTAGTGAGGCACCAATGCTGTCAAGGATTCTGGTTCTCAGTTTATGCTTAATAACTGAACCTTTTCACAGGGGACTATGGTCCTTGAAAACAGATCACGATGGTTCAAATGAGACTCTAAAATCTAAATTAGCCTTGTGAAAATACCTTCCCCTAAAGTATCTACTTCAAGCATTTCCTTTAAGCTCCAATGCCAGAGGGTCAAGCCCAGCCCTGTCCTGCAGTCCCACTGTGTAGGTCTCTGTCTGCACTCACTGTGACAGCCATGGGCTGCTGATAAGGGACATTTCCACCCCTCTCACAGCGTGGCCATACGCTTTCAGACGTCTGCAGCAAGTGCCTGGGAAGAGGACATGGAGAAGGTTGGCAAAAAATTTAAACATGAACATCACTGGCATCCTTCCCTCAGCAAAAGGCATTTCCAGTCTCAAGCAAGACAGTACAGTGAACTAGCAGGACACCAACAGAACTGACTACACACATCCTCTGCAAACAGCACAAGGGAGGGAGTCAGCAAGAGAATATAAGCACAGTTCTCTAGCAACTCTTGAGGGCTGGCAAAAACCACTTATACCCAAAGCCATCTATGTACTACTCAGTCCATGTTACAGTGCAGAACTAAGGAGTCGTTTAATAAGGCCCAGCAGTAAATCAAATTTCACCTAATGGCACCTCAGACTCCATCACATCCCAAAACACAAGTTGCTTGTGAATGAACAGATGAGCATAAGGGAAAAAAGAAAAAAAAAAAAAAAAAAAAAAAAAAAAAAAAAAAAAAAAAAACCACCAAAAAAAAAACCAACCCCATAAATTCAGGAAAATCTCTAGCAAGGGAGTAGCCAATTATTATTTAGAAATGAAAGAAACTAAATACAAAATCAATTCATAGCTTTTCTGATGACTGAACTGACTTTAATAGCCCCTTGGCAGACCCAAATTCTTATTATTCCTTGAGCTTCACTTTTCTACATGGCTCATTAAAAACCCATTTAAATATAACTACTGTTTCAATGAGCTAGTAAGAGAAAATACAGAATAGGTATTTTCACAATAATACACTACTGCCCACAGATATTAAAAAAAAAATCAATTAGCAAAAAAGCAGCATCTAGAGTATTCTGTGATGGATGTTATGTGCAACCTGAGGGTCCCCTCTACAGACTCAGACATCACTCAGCATTTTAAAAAGAAGAAAAAGGGCAAGCACCATTTCAGTTTAGGATAAGCTGCAGCACAAACAACCTCTATAATTTCAAGAACATCATTACCTGTCCTAATTAATCACTTCAGCCATGAAACCAGAACTAGTTTTATGAAAAATTTTTCAAAGTAAAGTAGCTGGAAGGGAGCCAAACAAAAAACTTTTCACAATAACTTTACTGCATTATAGCTTTTGGAAAAGTAAGGACATTTAAAGGGTCACATTCCACCATCACATTAATACTTTGTATTCAATTTTCAGTGGATTATACAGAAGTGTTAGCTTGTAGAGAATCACAGAATAACCTGAACTGGAAGAGACCTTGGAGATCAACTAGCTCAAGCCCTGGTTTAAACCAGAGTCAGTGAGAGGAGGCTGCTCAGAGCCACATCCAGTTGCTGAAGCATGGACAGCCCACAACCTCTCTAGGCTTTCTCCCAGCATTTGGCCCTCTTGGTCCTCTTCCCGGGAAAAGGGACTTGAAGCTTCCCTTGCTACAAAGTGTCTGTTGTCCCTCACACTACTCCTGTGCACCTCAGAGAAAAGTTCAGTTCGAGTTTCACCACCCCTGACAGAGAGCAGTTACATCAAGACTGTTGTGCCTTAGGGAGCCACAAGGTCACAGAGCATCCCTAAGGGCTCCCCTTGCCCTGTGACAGATTCCAGCCCACTAATTCACCCGGACGGCCTCTGGCTGGGCCACCACTGTAATGCCTTCCTTATACTGAGAAGGCCAAAATATTCCAGAAGCAGAGAGAAATAATCACAGAATGATTTGGGTTAAAAGGGAGCTTAAAGATCATCCAGCTCCACCCCCCCACCATGGGCAGGGGCACTCTTCACTAGAGCCCCATCCAACCCAGCCTTGAACACTCCCAGGGATGGGGCATTCACAACTTCATCCTGCTCCAGTGCCTCACCACCCTCACAGTAAAGAATTTTTTCCTAATATGTAATCTAAACCTACTCTCAGTTTGAATCCATTCCCCCCTGCCCTGTAACTGCATGTCCTTGTAAAAAATCCTCCTCCTTCTTTCTTGTGGGTTCCCTTCAGGTACTGGAAGGCTGCAATTAGGTCACCCTGAAGCCTTCTCTTCTCCAGGCTGAACAATCCGAATTCTCTCAGTCTTTGCTCATAGGAGAGGTGCTCAATCATCCCTCTAATCATCTTGGCAGTGTCACTCCAGCAGGTCCATGGNCTCTCAGTTTGAATCCATTCCCCCCTGCCCTGTAACTGCATGTCCTTGTAAAAAATCCTCCTCCTTCTTTCTTGTGGGTTCCCTTCAGGTACTGGAAGGCTGCAATTAGGTCACCCTGAAGCCTTCTCTTCTCCAGGCTGAACAATCCGAATTCTCTCAGTCTTTGCTCATAGGAGAGGTGCTCAATCATCCCTCTAATCATCTTGGCAGTGTCACTCCAGCAGGTCCATGGTCTTCCTGTGCTGGGACCCCAGAGCTGATGCAGCACTGCAGACACGTCTCACCAGAGCAGAGCAGAGCAGAGCAGAGGGACAGAATCCCCTCCCTTGCCATGCTGCCCACGAGGCTTTGGATGCAGGCCAGGGTATGGTTGGCTTTCTGGGCTGGGAGTGCACACTGCCTGCTCAGGTCCAGCCGAATCCCTTCCCTGAACCTGCTGGCTACAGACTTGCTCACACAGCCCAGGGTGGAGCTGGTCATCTTTACCACAAGGGCACTGCTGACCCCCATTCATGAGGTTCTCCACCAGGTCTGTCCACACACTGCTGAGAGGGGTTATTCCAGCCCACATGCAGGACTCTGCACCTATGCTGAATGTAATCCACCCCCCCAAAACCCCATGAGATAAAATAACCAGTGCAAGAAAATACATCACAGGTCTCAGTGAAAGTCATTCCCAAATCTGCTGACTAAGTAACCAACCCTCGCTTTCAAAGCTCAACATAACACACCAAGTTAAATCACATCTGCAAGATCAAAACTCATCTATTGATTTGAGAGATACTTTAATTTTACAGGGAGTTTTAAAATCTTCTGCTTTCATGATTCTTTAAATCTAAGAAATTATTCTGAAGTAAATATACAAGCTTTTTTATTAAAACATTGCTTTAGATTATTCATTTCCCATGGCACTTTGATCTGAGAAATTCTACAATCAATATTAAATTGCAATCTAATCCTCTCCCAGTAGGAATTAAATGCAGTTTTAGGTACTATCCTGTAAGGTCCTATGCTATTAAAATATTTTAAATATATCTAAAATGTTAAAATATTTAAAATATTAATTTCATATTACGTATATTTAGAAGATTTTTTTCTCTTCTCCCCCTTATTGCTGAGCAACAGTCTAAAGCAAGCACGACTGTGGCACCCTGGAAAAGTCATTTGTGTATACTCTGTCTGCATTGCTCCTGATCTGACCTCTGTGGCATAAATCAGGCTGAGGCTTAGACAAAGAAATAAGACAATAACTGAACAGAGTTAGAATTATTACAAGGACAATTAGCAGTAGCTGACATTGAGTTGCCTGCTTGGTTGGTTGGATTTGGTTCTCCGTGAGCTCACGCTCACTGTAGCAGACACCACTTCCACATATAATGCACTGCCTGAGAGCTGAACCGCCAGGCCACGTGTAAAGACGGACAGACAGACACCAGGACGGACAGAGCACACACAGATTATCCTGCAATGCCCTTCTGACCTGCTTACCTGGCTAAACCTACTGCATGGACACAGCAAGTCCAACACCAGGGCTGGATCTTCGCCTTCATGAGCAGCTAACTCCCAAAGACATCCACACTGGTGAGCTCTTACAGACAGACAACCCAGAAATGCAGAAACCCCTGACACATTTCACGAAGCTGACAGAATGGGCAGAAGCACAATGGAGCCAGGAGTGAGTTTCTCTTCAGCAGGGCATATTCACCTGGCCAGGAACAGGTCTAGAAGCCACAGTTTGTTACTTTAAATCATGCTTCTAAATGCTGCATTTCTGCTGTTAACTGTAACCATGCAAAGGAACACTCAGCTCTTGCAACTAGCTACTGATGCCAGCCTTCCCAGTGAATGCATTCCTCAGCACTGGTACCCATAGCTGTCAAGCCAGACCCTGCTGAAAGGGTGCACCCCGATCTCAGAGAGGATGGAGTCAGCCATGGGACTCCAAACACAAGAAATGCTGCAGACACATCTCACTGCAGAACTACTTTGGTAGGATTATGGGGTAAAGACATTTCTCAGCTTCCAACTAAAAGCAGAACTATGGTTAAGAGTGCAAGAAGAGAGAACATCATCCCAATTTCTTTTAAATGGTTTTGTTTTTCCTTTATGCTTTTCAGCAGAAATTAAGATATTCTACCTAGAGAGAAGTTTGCTTTCCACAATTGTTACAAGCCCTCCATATGACAGGTACAAAAATGCTTAAATCCATGCTTGTTTGGGCTATGAGAACAGCTGGAGGAAATATCTCTGTCCTAAATAGGACAGTTTTTCAATCACAAGGTTTTTATCATGGTATTTTTTGAATGGGTTGTTTCTTCACCAATTCTTCCTCTGAAAGAATATATAATACTTTTCTGTATATGCTGCCCTGTTATTTTCTTAAATCCTCAATTTATACAGAAAAGATTTCTTCAAAAATCCTTCTGTACCAACAGTCCTCTTGTTCACAGCTAAGGACATACTCTGCAAAATTACCACAATATGTGATTTACCACGGTATCTCCTTAGCTCATTTTCAAAAAAAAACCTGTAAAAAATTATATCCATCGTGGCTTGAAGTGGTGCATGAAGAAAACATGGTTTCAGAAGAGAGAGTGCTGTGCTTGGGAAGTAGATGGGCATGTGAATAAGCCAATTTCATCTCCTCCATTTTTGACTCCTCAGCACAAATGAGTACATGCGAACCACACTGAGGACAACGATGTCAGTATCACTTTCAAAACCATTTTACTCTTTTAGAGCACACTATGAAAGTCTGCCTTCTTACAGGACAAGGCTCAAAAAGACACCCTGACTGTACTTCATGCACCTGAGCTTCTGGTATGGGATGACTCTGCAGTCTGTGGATTTCCAAGCCAAAAGCACAGACCGTGCAGGAGTTCAGTCTTTTATTTCTGCCACAGAGGTCAGCAGTTAAGCAGTGACGCTATGCAGTAAGTAATCCAGACACTGGGTTATTAGAGGGGCTGGTGCCACATAGCAAGATATATTGCTGAAATAAAAATGTATTAAATCTTAACAGTTGTCTCATCTGTCACTGGGAGCTGCAGTCACCGAGTACCAAGAAAGAAAAGGTTTCAGAAACCTCCAAAAAAAGACCCAGCTTTCCATTCCTCTGCTACAGGATCAAAAGAGCAGCATTAAATTCTAAGATTTTAATTTCAGCTGAGGTACAAAAAGGTAACTAGCTAGTTAAAGCACAGGACAATCTTTGCAAGCTTATTAAACTTCAAGAAAATAGATTTTGTAAAATATAGCTCTTCATTTTATATAGTGTGTGCTGTTCAGTGTAATTTGCATGCAAAAGCCAGGAGAATGTGATTAAAAATACCCATCTAGAGACACAGATGAAAAACTTCAAACATTTTCTGATTCCCTTCTGTTCCACTCATTATTTCAATACCTCACTACAACAAAGGAATAGATAACACTTGTCCTTGACACTAGCCTAAATTATCTTCAGTGTGCAATACAATACCGATTAAATTAGGCTTCTTTTAAATAAACGTCAAGGTCTGTTCAAAAGGTAAAACCGTGTGCCTTCTGCCTTTTGTATAACACATCCCCTCCCCACCCCCCAAACTTTTCAGAGGTCTGAAAAACAATGAGGTATGGTGCTTTTTTTAACTAACTTCATTATCTANAAAAAAAATCAGAGAGAATCATTTAACTCCGACATTTAAGACAACAATAACAGTATTCTTCGTTTTGTGTATAATGACAAAAATAACCAGCACATTAGACAATAATTCTTGCCTCCTTTCTTTAAATAAGGTTCCAAAATATCCTAAATGCAAATGACTACTTGTTCCCATGGGACTAACAGTTTTTATTATTTTAACATGCAACAATAGTGAAAACACGGCAACTTAACTTACATTAAGGCTATCCTTACAAAATTAAGAATAGAAGCTAGCTGTCCAACAGCACTGGGCTGATTGTAAATGACACCTCAGGAGACCCATGGAGGCTGGCCCATCCTGTGGCAATCCCCAGACACAGGATCTTGACTCACCACAGTTATTATGTGAACCTATGCCAAATATGGAGCTCTGCTCTTTAGCAAAACATTTGACAACACTTGATAGCCCAGAAGAAGAGAGAATCTTCCTAAACACCTTTAGGTTTTCTACAGCTAAGACTACAGTGATCTCTGTATGGGTTTCAAAAAAGCCTGGCTCACCCAGGATTTCCATCTACCACACACTAATTATTTCCTACAAACTACCAGGTGACTTAGTAGCACAGCCCTAGGGACATCCACTAAAACCTGGGCTCCCAATGCCAAAACCATTTTCAAAACTATCTGGAGCCACTTTTTCAACAGTATTTTGGCAGATAAGGTTGTGGAAGGGCATCCCATGTATTTTCTCCCCATAAAATTTCTAGAAATCAAATGCCCAGGTGTTTCTGAAACTCAAATCTGTCCTCTTAAGTCCTTATGAACACAAACACAAAATAAAAAGCAGCAGGAAGAAATACGAATGTAAGAAGAGAGAACCTCAGAAGGAAACTAGCAGGTTAATACCATCACATCCATCTTGAAAACAGATTCACTGGTAGTCAAGTGT
Source organism: Phainopepla nitens (assembly GCA_013400175.1). Lineage (NCBI taxonomy): Eukaryota > Metazoa > Chordata > Aves > Passeriformes > Bombycillidae > Phainopepla > Phainopepla nitens. Next base: position 231,828 of record VXBQ01011160.1, on the reverse strand, counting down.
TTTTCCTTCTTCGAAATGCAGGAATGACCAGTAAAGCACATCTCTGATACTGCTCTAACAATAATTTTGCATCAGTCTGTGATTCTTGACTAATTGTTGCAGAAACCTCCACCTCGCTATGTTCCTTCTTTACATAGGGATGTAGTGCATTATGACCAAAGAAACAGGAACATAAATAGATACTTTTGACAGAATTATACTCCTAAATCATTTTGTGTGAAAGCTTGAAAGACTCCAGACTTATTTTCAGGACTAGTTTTGAAAATTAATTCCCTAAATCACTGTGGAACTGGGACCAATGAGCTATATCATCTGGATGAACATAAAAAACTTGCAAAAAAAATACCCAAAAGAGAAATTACAGTTGTATGTACAATAATTTCAAGCTACCAAACTTGGGACCAGACTATCATTCTTACATTTTACCTTGACTCACCCCATATACATAAAATGCATTTTTCAACACATAATAAAAGTGTAGTGCAGCCTGGGGAGGGAGACACAAGCATTGCCAAAACCCATCAGCTTCACTTGTGGACAAGGACTGCACTGAAAATCTCAAAACAGATCCCTTCCATTCTGCAGGTTCCCTAATGTTTCCCCATCTCCTTAGGGTTCTTGTAGCCTATATTTCTCCTCTTTTCTCTCCTGGAAAAATTAAGGTTATAAAAGTAGCTGACACCTCATACCAGGCCAGCAGGCTTGTCCCTGGTTGAAGTGTCTATATTTCATAATGACTTCAAATATTGTTGTAGAGTTATTAAAATCATTCATGATTTTATCTGTGCCAAATGGATCATTACACTGTCAACACTCATCTTTATTATGCAAAAATATGCAGAACTTAACATCTTTTGTCGAGCTGGCAAAACAGTATATTCAGTAGTAACTCTGTTTTTCATTAAATTTTGCACAAGGTTAAAGAGTGTGTGGAATCTGATTGCCAAAGTCTCCATTCAAAAGCATCACACAAAACAAGCTGTTTGACTTGTGTAGCAAAAGATTATTTATTTATAACCTGCAGACAAACAGTTTTGTCTGATTAATTTATAGTTTCCCTCAATTTTTACAATTAGAAGTTTAAAAAGGCTGCAAATTTTTTGGGGGGTGGGGGGGCAAGATTTTTCTCTTTTCTCTTTTTTTTTTTCATGTTCTTCTGCATGCACCTAACAATTCTGCTTGATAGAAACTGTCCACAAGCTCCAAGGCCACCTCCAATCTTGCCTCCTAGCTTCTACTACCCTCTAAATGTCTTTCAGCAGAAACAGAACTGAATTCAATCTGGTTACCTCTCATGAAAGAATAATTTCTTGGGAAGCTCCAGCCATCTTGAAATAGCTTTTCTGACTGTCTCATTAAATCTTCATTTAATTCTTCTTTCTTTGTATTTCTCCTGCCACATTTAATCTTTGCAATTTTACGAATTTTTAGAAAGCCTTTTTGGGGTGCAGTTTGTATTTTGGTGCCACACAAAGCAGATACATTGCATAAGGCTAACACAGGTAGCTGGGTAAATTATGCTGTCAAAAGTGATTAACATTTAAAAGGACTAAACAGAGGAAGCAGATAATACCTCCCAGATCTGCTTTTAATTAAAACATCTTAGCAATTATTATTAAAAGGCAAAGACTGAAAATGAGAGACAGCATCACTTCTAAAGAGAATAGTTTTTACACTTTTCATTAGGGGTCACCTTTTCTCATGTGTAAGACCACTTTTCAATTACCTGCCTCACTGGAGACCATCCACTTATTAAAAGAACTTTGCCCACAATAAAACAAAAAAAACCACATGTTTAATCAGAAACATTTATGCATTCATTACTGTTTCAAATGTCCTTGCTTTAGGATAACGTTGCCCCTCACTGAAAGCAAACCGTATTTAAGTCTATGGGCCTAATTGTTGTATCTCAAATGATTTCTCCACTTTCCAAAATAATTACCAAACATTATATCACCTGTGCTAGAACAGTAAAAGTGTATCATCATTGAACCCCATAGTAAGTAAAATGAATAGCACATTTCAGGAAAGTCTCACACGTGTAGCCTCTGCACATAAATCAAACCGTGTTACGCATTCTGACAGCTCCATCTAGCCACAGCTACACAAAAGTAACCTTATCCCAAGCACAATGAATTAATTTACATTCAGCACATACCAGCAATTGCAAAAACTCTTGTGGCCAAAAGTGTCCTTTCCAAAATGACCATATTGTTTAACAATTAGATTAACACTTTCATGATCGTATCTGTGCTTCAGGTTACTTGGGTTTCAGAGAAAAACAGAATCAGAAAAGTCATGTTTTTAAAGGCCCCAAAATTAGAGCATCTGGATAATGTCAGGAACAGATGCTGAGATCAGAACTTGGCAGGAATTCCTGAGATGGGAACCTCAAACGTCTTGGGGAGAACGCAGAGCAAAATGGGATATAAGGCAAAAATGCAAAGCATATAGAGTATGAGAAAAGCAGCGTGCAGGCCGTGCACATCTGATGGAGCAGATGAGCAAGAAAAACAGCAGAATCGTTGGCTGCCAGAAGCAGGGGGAGGAGGGAAGCCTCTTACTCATGAAGCTCCAGCACTATCAACGTACAAACCGGCAGCTCACGGACCAGGCTCTGGAAAAGGAGCTAACTACCACAGGTATCCTGCTCTGTGTGCCCACATGTGTATATGTAAGTTCAACATATTAAAATAATTCAAAGAATTATGAAGAAAATAAAAGAAATTGTAAATATGTTCTTATTTTCTACAATGCCAACCGCTCTTGACCTGACTGGTGTAAAGACCAGGTAAGGCCCTTAAAAAGTGATCCAACTTTCAGACACAAAGAAAGGCTGGAACATCTTCCTCAGAAACCACCATGGGGTACTGAAACACACTTTGGTTAGACCTAACTTTAGGCACACATATTTGAAAGCACTGGCTTGAGACTGTACGATGAACAGAGGCAATGCATCTCCTTATGACATCCATAATCATTATCATTATCAAATTCCTTATGAGAAGTGGCAATGGCTGGAAGAGAATTTTTTTAGCATTTTGAGTTGTAGCCAATACAATTTACAGATCACTGATAAAGCATTTTGTCCTTAAGCTGATCTAAATTAAAATTTTAAATTATGTTTACCAAGAGCACTTGAGCTGTGCTAAGTCCCTTAAAATTCAAAGCGATAAATCCTAAAGTTTCAAATATGTAATATTTCCATGTTACTCTTAATTCCAAAATAACTAATGCAGAAGAAAAGGAGATTAGTCCTCAGAGGTAGACTAGTGCAGCTGCCTAAAAATGCGAACAAATGTAAATCTGTCAGACTACTGTGCTGGTACCAGGACATGCAGAGGCATTTGCCTCAGCTAATGCGTAAAAAGCTCAATCCAAACTGAAATTTTAAATTCCATTAGAAATCACACAGAAAGAAAATGCAGTTCCCACTACATGCCAATACCCACAAACGCTCCCTCAGCCTGGCAGTGAGCAAAGCAAAATCAAAAGGCAAAGCGCAGAGGGGCTGCACATCCCCCAGCCCAGTGCCCCCGCACGCACTGCCAACCACAATTGTATTTCAAAACTAACATCAGTAACACAACAACAACCTCAGGGTGCCATTATTACACTGAGCTCCAAAGATGGACTCACTTCTTATGCCCACTAAGCATCTACTTTGGATATTCTGGTACAGATATTTCTGAGATGGGAAAGGCAAATACCACCTGGACTGTCTCCACCATCCTTTCACATTCAGACATCATGGAGAGATAGGAGGAAAAGAGAAGGAGAAAAAGCAAAAAACAAACTAGAGAGGAAAGAGAAGTTACACTGTACTGGAACACGTCTTTTTTATTTTGGCATTTAGTTTGGCATTGTCCAATATAGATATTTTATGATCTCAGATGCCTTGACGTTTCTTAAAGGTGAGTGGAGAATAAACATAGGTGCATTTATGTAAGGGAAGACTTGTGTAAGCCATTTTTAAAAAACACAGCAGTATCATGGCTCCCTGCACCAGCCAGTGGACAGGTAATGCACTTTCTTCTCTGGAAGCATGTATATTGGCAGCATTAGAAGGTGACAAGGGCCTTCAGGGAGAGAGCAGGAGGCAGCAGCACTGGCAGCAATGCCAAGGCGAAGGGAAGACTCACAGTGTGGGATGCAGGAGTGGAGATTTCAGGGCGAGCTCTGAAGGAATGCACAGCGGATGCAGTGCTGGAATTAAAGCACGATTCACGTTCACACATGCTACCAGCAGAGAACAGATAAGTGATGCACCTCAGAACCAGCACATACAAAGCAGCCTCCCCCATCCCTTCATGGTGGGATTCAGCAGTCATCAATTTCCAGCAGAAATTCAGGAAGTAAGTTGTGCTGAGAGCAGACACGACAGTCACTTCTGAGGCCACTTAATTCTGCCCTCAGCAGCACTACTGTGCCTAATCTCTCGTCACCCTCCCATCACTGCCAGAGAGCTGCTATCTTTATACATATTTCTGTCCATCCTTTATCTGCTGTCTTGCATGAACAAAGTTAAGTTTATGAGTTTATTCTGGGCCTGTTACCAGCTATATTCCTTCAGCTCTAATTTAGCAAATTGTATCCTGAAAATGCCAGGAGGATCCAATCAAGGCTTTGGTACATGAAGTATCCTTTGACAAAACAATTGAGGATCATCATTTTGGTTTTCCAACAATCCTTCCCACAAGTAAACTTCAGCTCCACTTGGGGCTATTTACATGTTCATTTCACCTCACTCCCATCCCTAACACTCATGAGTAAATGAACTTTCTTAAGTGTCCAAATACTTCCAGTCATGGACCAGCAGGTGAACCTACTCATAACTTGGAGAAGAAACTGTGGCCCTGGTGTGAATCACTGCAGAGCTGAAGCACCAGGTGTTCAAGAGGACAAGTGTTTTTAAGAACTCAATTCAGTGTTTTGCATTGCTCTTTCAAGCAAGGCTCCTGTGCATGTTGTGTCTTCTGGATGCCTGTCCTGCATTCTGGATTCACATAATGCACCTTGAGACTCCATGCTTTCCAAAACAGGGACCATGGTACATGCCCAGCCCAGAAGGGCATGTATAAGGTTTGTGTAAGGAGGAGGTTGCCCCCCCCTCAGCTGACTGCACAGACAGGAAAACCACAGGGAAAGGTGGGTGAAGAAATGCAAAGCACACACAGCTTTCAAAAGCACAGAACAGCTTGGATCATTCAACAAGTCCCTCCAAAAAACACCAAAAAAACTTTCGAAACTTGTGAGCAATGAACAGTTCAATATAGGCTACTCTGAATATTGCATTGGAAGTACATTGGAATCTAATTTACACTTTGCTGATACGATGTACTTTTCCATTCACCTCCCAGCAAACACTTCCTATGAGAAAGCCCTGAATTTGAACTTTTAGAACAGTTTCTAAATCCTGTAAAATTAAACTATACCAATTTAACGGCACGCCTGCCTTTCACCATGTTCACTTTGATCTTAGAAATCTAGTAATACAGAAGAATGGAAAAAAAAAAAAAAAAACAAAACCAAAAACCAACAAAAAACCCCATGCCTACATATCTTAAAAAAGTCACTCAACTAAGGCACTCAAGCTGTGATTAATTCTCATCAGAAACACATATTCAACCCAATTTTTTTACTTTGTAACATCAAACTAGGAATGGGGTTTGTTTTAATAAGAGGTTCACTCAAAGTCCAGTACATCTTGCATGCAAGTCTGTCAGGTAGAAACAGTTCAAACTGAGCTGACAGAGACCAGCTTCCTACATTCCTCCTGCAAGGTTTCCCTGCAGAGCACAGTCAGACAAGGAAACAACACAAGTTTCAGTGTTGGCAAAAGGCATTTGGTGGTGAAATCTGAAGGGATATTTCTGCTTCCTCCTTCCTTTAATCTCTAAGTAACTCTGGAAAGCTTGGATCATCTGTCATTTTCTGCCCCCTTTGGAGAAAAAATAATTTACGACCAGTGACTAACTTTGGAATGAAAAATTTCAGATCAACGTATCATCTGTCTGCTGTGCTCCCCAAAACCTGGGAATTGGTTGGTTAAAAATCCAGGACTGCAACTCCTTCCACCATAACCCCTGAAGCTGAGAATGGGGCGACTCTCCTGGAGGAGGGCCTTGCAGCATGGAGCCGGTGGGCAGTTCAGAGCCTACCAGGTAACTTTTGGTCTCAGAAAACACACATGCAAACAGGTCACACCTGCTGGCCCGCTCTTAGCCAGACAGGACCTTCCTGACTGCTGAGGGAATTCCACTGTGAAGCCATTTGTGCACTGATTCCAGAAGCATGTGCGCTCTTCCAAACCAGTGTAAGGAGAGCTGGCCAACATCAGCACCTGCAGAGGCACCACTGCTGGAGGAAGAGGAGGGCTACCTGTTACAGCCACAGGCTACTGCTGGTTACTGAGATCCTTTGTAAGCTCCTCCTCACACCTCTTTGTCAAGGTCTAACTCATCAAATAAGAAAATGGAGGCTATGCATAAATCTTACATTCTGTGTAAAGTGATTTACCCGCAGTAGGCACCAATACTGGTGGTTACAAACTAAAAGATGCTTTAAAGATACAAGTTGTAAACTCCTACCAGAACCCAGTCACCAGTGCCAGCTAAACCCACAGTAGTGACTTTGCACATATATTCTGGAAGATGGTTTTCTGATAGCCCGCAGTCTGGGATTTAGCACGGCTGTTAGCAGAACAGCTACCAGCACGGAGCACCAAGTACTACATTGCTTGGCACCTCTTCAGCAGCCAGACACACTTCCCACAACCTGGGCACCAAACAGTCTCATACACACTCAGCTCCTACTATTTAGATCCTGTCATGAAAAAGATTTAATTTTGCAAATTGACCTTAACATTAAACCATAAAAAAATTTACTTTGGTAATATTTTTTCCTGGAGAAACATTGCATAATTGCAGACATCAACCTCTGATTCTTGTTTTGAGAAACCAGTTTCTGCATACCAGCAGGAATTCAGTGTGCTTGATGCTGAATGGCTCTCTGGAGGGTGTAGCTATCTTCCACTAGCAGTACAGACATGAGGATACCAGTTTAACTTTAGCACAATTCCGATGCATAAAATTAAGAAACATAAGTACCCATCTGTGTTACTCAATTGCAAAGACATATGAGAGTGGAGAGAAGAAAATAAAAAAAAAGAACATTGCATAATTCCACTTAAGAATTGTACTTCCAATTATCAATCTATTAGATATTAACAGATATGAGAACTGCCACCATATATCATTTACAACATTTAAGGATAAATCTACAGAATCTATGTCTAAAGAGGAACAACTATTGTTGTAATAACTCTAGTAGCATAGCATGCTGTGCATCATCTTAACCATGTGGCTTAAATCAAGGAACAATTGACTAAAAGGCTACAAAAATGTAGTTTAAGAGACTGACATGGCTGTTAATACAGTGTTCACCAGTTGCTTTCCAGACCAAGGCTGATGTTTTAAGCCCAATCTGAAAGCAAGAAACAAAAGGTTACAAAGTGCTCATAACACCACCCATTCTGTGATCTGATTTTTATTTTGAAGGAGTAATTCAAACTGCATTGAAATGACATGACAGGTCATTTTCACATCTTTGACTCAGCAAACTAATAAGAGTTGACTGTGCTCAAGTAAAAAAAGTCATTGACTAGAGACAAAAATTTGGATGGTCAGACGTCTTTACTCTTGTATATATGAAAAGATCTTAGATTATTTTGACAAGTGTCCAGCTGAATTAGTCAGACAGGCAATCAGTCAAGTTTTTTTGGTGTCACACAGAGGACCATGGAAAGCTACAGCACCATTTTAATTAAAACACGGAAAGCAAGTCAGAAAAAATTCCTGTTAAAGGTACTCATAATCCCAAAACCATCTACATGACATATGCAACCACAATCACTGCCTGCCTGCAGGTCCTAGTGTGGCCCACAGCAGTGCTAACCCTCAGGAATGACACGCAGTCTAGACCAGAGCTGAAAATAATAAGAGGCTGCCTGCCCCAGTTTCCCTGAAACTGTCCACAAGCAGGAAATAAAGCGATGGTTTGATTTTCAGCCACTGAGCCCTGTGCAACTCTTGGCCGAAACTGCCCCTCACAGGCATTTACAAGGAACACAGCCCAATTTCTGTTTGCAGGTCATTGTAGATACAACCCAGTAATGCAACCAAGTATAACTCTGCCTTCCTTAGTGAATAACCCCACTCACTTACACTGTGACAATCAACCAGGAAAGAATTTATCTTAACTGGGGCAGAGCTGCCACCACAGCAGCTTTGGGAGACATAAGAGACTGCAAAAGCAGGTGTCTCTTTAGATTTAGGATTCTACATCTGTCTGCCCATTACTAATGATCCACCTACTGTGTTCTTGTGAAATATGAATCTTTCCAAGCACTTTAAAGTCCCTTGCACAGGCTATTTTACATTAAAGACTTCCAGTCTATAGTATTAGACTAATTACACGACTGAGGAGGAGAACAGATTCAGGCATTTGGGAGTGACAAAGAAGAAAAGCAATATATATATGAGCAGCAGCTCCTTTCCTCACACCACTGCCACCAGGCAAGGAATCAGGAACATATTCTGACTTCCAGCAACTGGACAACAAGCAAACAAAACTAAAGCTAGAGTAAGCAAACACAGACTGTATTCTCCATGTGCCACAGCCCAGCAAGTGCTGAGGACACATCTGCCTTACTGTTCAGTGCTGTGCCCAGGATGGAGATGTAGCCATCTCCCTTGAAACAAAACTCCTCGAGTCAGTTTTGCTAAAGCAAATGTCCCAGGAAATGTATTTCCCTATTAAAAGCTATATTTCACAGCAGACTTTGCAATACTTTGAATCTCCTATGACGTTTACAGGAAACTGGGAAGTTTCCTCTCAAGTGATGGCACCTCCAGAACAAGTGGGTTCACAAAGGGACATGGCTGTGCTTGTTTTGGTTTGTTCTGTAGAATCCTCAAGAAATTACCCATGTCCATCTAACCAACAGCTTGCAATGTACCATTGAAAAAAATATATATATTGCTTTTATTTTCCCTAAAATCAATGTAACTAGTTCTCATTCTTCTCATATTATTTTAGACAGTCAATGTATTTTCTTCCCACTGGACAGAGAATGAACACATTATCTTTCCATCTTACAGGGCCCCTGACAGCCAAATAAAACATGGTTATTACTGTCAGAACTCAAATGAAATATTCTGAACATGGCAAGAAGTTATTAGCCTGATGTTCAGAAGACAAGCTAGAAATGGAAATGGGAAGGAAAAATATTTCCCCTACTTTTATAGGCTTTTGTGGGAAAATTGGGTTATCTTCCTGGTGAAATAGGTTTGAGTTGGATTCTTTTTGCTGTGTTGAAATATTCTCATTATTCCATTAGGAAGATGCAGGATATTAATTTTTATTAATCAAAATACTGATAAATGAGAGAGCAATTATTGAAAAACATTAATATTACTTTAATATCTTAAATTATACACACTAAATCAACCAGGTAATGTAATTTCAGTGCACAGTAAATTCACAGCAAGTAAGATTTGTAATATGACAGATAAACCCAGATGCACTAAATAAAAGCATTCACCTTTCAAACCTCTTTCCTGCTGCCCTTTAAAAACAAGCCAACAACAAACACCATGGCTGAAATGTTCCCTATACAGAGATTGCCTACTTTAACTAGGCTCACCTATAATTAAGACAGCACAATCTACTCTGCATAATAACTGACAAATATAGAACAATGGAGCAACAGTGAAGAAAAGGGAGATTATTTTCCCTGCACCTCAAGTGGTGGTAAAAACCGCGAAGTGAAAATCAGTGAGATGTCATCTCTCCCAGGACACTAGTGAGAGGAGAACTGAGCTGAAAAGAGTCCTTATTACAATTTCAAAGACACATCAGCCTGGTTTGAGGCCCATCTCAGCCCAACTGGCTCCCAGGGAGGAGCCAGGCACTCCCACCACTGGTGCTGCAGCCAGCAGCTGCCAAAGGGACACTTGTCTCCAGCGGGCTCCTCTGAGCATCCTCACTTCCTAGAGCCATCCAGAGGGACCCATACTGTTTGATCATGAAACCACATCCCTCGACAGCATGCACATAAAAATGGCATTAAAACAAATCAACTGTGTACTAGCATTCAGCAGCAGCCCATTTTGACACTCGAGCAGATAAGTCCACTGATACCTTCTATGTGTATTAAAGATAGGTCCATGTGGAAAAGCAATTCTCAAACATTTCTAGAAAATCAGGCATTTACTAAATAAGTTTTTAAAACCCCCACAACACACACACAAAAAAAAACCTAACACAGATATTCTGGATCCACCCATCCCAGTATTCTGCCTCTAACTAAACCTTCAACAGCAGATGCCATAACAACAGGGCAAATATAACTCCTGTCTCCATTCTCTCGTGACCTGCAGCTCAAGGACATCCTAAATCACACATACAGTCTTTCTGCTTAGGCTCTTTAAGCCAAAATTAAATATACATTTATAATACAAATATTTTATACAAATATTCTGAAAATTATCTAAATCCAAGCTCTGGGATTTAGTGCTATTTATGCCACTTGTTCAGACCTGATCAGATCTGCTCTTTTCAAGCAGTGCATTTCAACACAAAACTTCCAAATTATAAAACTAAAATGTTTTTCACTATTTTTTCCTGCTACAGTTTGTGTCAAGTCAATCCACACAAATGAGCCTGAATATCCAGCAAGTGTGAGATCCTTGGGAATAACCCTAAGAGCCCTATTTAGTTCTAGAGACTTGACTGCATCTTCAGATTTAAGACTATTTACTTATACCAAAAAAGCAATTTTTTGCACTGTTTCCTTTTCTGAGTTACAGAAACTCTGCAAGAACCCTGGATAACAGCTTCTGACACTGTGTGTCATCCACCAGCCAGGTGCAATTGTCACCCGAAGGATCAGCCTCCAAGTTCCCAATATTCTCATTTTAATGGTCGGTTCTGGTTCTGTAAGGGTGACAGAGGCTCAGCACTGACCCCCACTCTGTCCCACTGCAGGCCAGGCTCGGGGGGTTCCTTTGGAGCTCCGGCACCTGCAGCTCACAGATCTCTGCCCCGCGCTCCTCTCGCCCTCCTGGGAACCTCCCTCGGCCTTTCTGCAGAGCCCCGGTGCCAAATGCAAACACTGACAAAAGCAATGGAGAGCTGCTACCAACTAAGATGGGTTTCTCTGCACTTCAAGGCATATCCAGCAGAAGGGACACAGATCCTTCTGTGAAAATAAATTTTTGCACTCACGCAACAGTAGGGTCATCAAGTATTTTCTCCTCATCCGCAAAGTGATAAATAGTTTTTAGCTCTTAACCGTTTAGAGTAAAATAAAACAACAGGACCACAACACTATTATGCTCTGTTTTCTAAGTAATTCTGTTTTTCGTTATTTTAAAGCATATTATATTGTATTTATGCCCCTTTCTGGAAAAAAAAGAAGAGATAACTAAATAAGATTTCAAAACCATTTAAATATATCAAAGTACTTTGCAAATAAGGTTTACATGTTCACTTTCTATGACATGACTAGGACTCTTCCTATAAAAGCCAAAGGTTCTGGAACTGTAATTGCATCATGCCTTTCAAAGCAGGTACTTCATCTTACATATTAGAATTCCTACTTACAGCTTTATGGTTATTTTAAGTGAAAAATGTACAAGTACCATGCCTGAAAAGTAACCAAAGGGGTTGCAGGAGGAAGAAAAAAAAAAATTCAGGTATAGAACTCAAATTAGCTTTTATGAAGTTCTTTCATAGTGAGGCAAAATATCACTACTTGTTCCATTATGTTTCTTTTCACAAAAAATTGACACTTTCCACAGAAGCCTACTTGTGTACACATTTTTATTACAATATCTGCACTTACTATTTTTTTACAATTTCCAAAACTCTGCAACTAAATTTTAACAGAAAAAAAAAAAAAAAAAAAGAAGGAAAACATCTCAACTATAAAATACATGTGCAGTAGTTATTTCTATGGTCCTTGTCAGAGGTCATTACTTCTATTAAAGCCATCTTGGATGAAAATCCATATGGTTTATATCATCTCAATTTTATGAAACCCAAGCATACTATTTAACCAGCATCTTACAAACCTATTCAAAACTGAGTTCTCTGACTTACTTAAGCAATTCAACCACTGATATAATTAATTTTGATGTAAATCTCTCTCAGGGGCTTTAATGAGCCAAGTCAGGAAAATCCAAATTAAATTAAAGAAATGTACACTAGACCTCAGAAGCTCGTAAGTAATGAAGTTAACAATATTTCCCCAACACTACCTAGAAATAGCATATTAATAATAAAGTTAAAAATGCAGTTAGTTCTTTAAGAAACATAGATGTTACTCAAGAAGTCCTAGAAATATTTTTGAAATATTTAGTTCAAGTCAGGATTCTAGGGCAATTAGACACGATGGTTCTGCTTCTACATTAGGCACCTACCTCTCCTACTGTTCAGAAATCAGCCCACAACAGTGTTGGGTCCTAAAGCTCTAGAGAGGGAAATGAGGACACTGATTTGCAGACCTCATGACTCCCCAGATGAAGTCAAACGCTTCTCGCATGGGGCCAGCACGCTCATGGCTACAGCAGCCTCCTCCACTGCAGGCTTCTTGGAACAGGAAACAGCTTAAGAGCCTAGCAAAGCAACACCCAGCCCAAAATACAGTTGCCATCACAAACAGTGCCACTGCACAAAAGCAAACTGAAGGAAAGCAGAGTAAAAGGTAGAACTGAGTGCAAAGACGCCATAATCAGTTTTCACAACCAGTTAAAATTGCTGGTTTTTCTCCAAACTATACACATGATAAACAAAAAAAGCAATATGAGTAAGGTGTTACTGGTCCAGTCTATCATCAGGGTGACCTCACACATACAAATGTACAATTAATAAACGGAATTATTTTAAATCTGTCTCACATAAAGAATGCTCATTCCACCCAAACAGAGTCTCCACATGACCAAGAACAGGGTCTATAAAACTATACCATGTTTCAGAAGACAGGCCAGACCCAGGAACATTAAAAATTTGATAATTCTATTTTAGCAGAGCGGCATGATAGATGGCACTTTTATGCTGTAACCTAATAAAATATCCTCTTTTGTCTCTCTCACTAGAAGAATATTATACTTTAAACCAGATCTAATTAAAAATAGCAGGGGATGAGGTTTATCAAAAACTAGCCTCTGTGCAGACGGTGTACCATGTACTTAATCATTTCAGGATATACCTAACTTATGTAGAGGGTCAAACAGACTACAAAAGTCCACATATTAAGAAGTTTTGAAAACTTGAACTGAAAAGGACCCTTGAAATTTTCAAAAATGAAGATTCAGTAGTAAAATGGTCCTGCTAGCTTTGCTGTAAAATAGTTTCCATAAAAACAACAGTCACACTGAAAGCCACGTAGCAAATGGAAATCTATGTCTGTTTAGGGCAAACATTACTACAGGTCTGAAAGGCCTAAAGAAATTTCGTACATTTACAGGATGGGATTTTCAATACGAGTGAGTAACACAAGGGTAAATCTTAACAGTAATCTATGTCTACCCTGCAATTCCCCAAAATAATTTAATTAAGATAGTAGCCTGGAAAAAAACATTGTGTTCTTTCTTTGGTTCCTGTCTCCCTGTACTGGCACAAGAGAAATGGATGTGGTAGACAGGACAGTGACCTCGAAGGGTTTCAATACTTTCCTTGTCACTGCTGATCTTCCAGGTATGGGGAATGAGCACAGGTCTTCAACTTCACCATCCCCCAAACCTCCCTTGCTACTTTTTCCTCCAAGCTGAGATCCAAGTAGTCTTAGTCCCTACAATCTACTTATTTCCAACCCTACAAGTAGCAACATGTACCTTGCTGCAGACTTTGCCAATGCTAGTAAAAGCTGTGACACTGAGCAGGAGTGACAATCAAATAAAAAAACCCCAGTCATTCTAATTTTTTTCCACATTTCACTGAAGAAATACTTGCACATATGATTATATCATTAGTTTCCATCACATGCATAATCCAGTGTGTGAGGCTGCTTCTTTATTACAGGAAACACTTTCAAATGAGAGAGAAAGGACAGAAAAAGGCAAAATAGAAATAATAAAACGTAAAAATATGGTTACAAATTACAACAAGGTCTGCTCAATTGGTAGCTAATAATTCTTCAGATAAGCAAAAAAAAAAAAAAAATCCTGAGAACAAACCCACTGTGTATTTCATACCCTAGAATCTCTTGATTTGGAGTATGCAATTTCTGCCCTCCCTCTCCCCAACAGAACAATCGGATATTTTAGTCCTAAAGTAATAATACATAAAACAGCTTCATTTACTTGGAGAAAACTGATGAGCCTTCATCTCTAGTCAAGCTCTTTAGTGCTCAGATTTGACACAGGAGTCCACTTAAAGCTCAACAGGAGTTTGTGAATTGCTCTTTGTGTGACACGCTAGCCCTAGAAAAATCATTTGCTTTTGGTTTTATTCTACTGTTTCCCCTTCACGGACAAAGTTAGCAAGAATCTAAGCATCCATCCTGTTCCAGAACAAACATGTTTAAAGGTAAGAAATAACCAGGAATACCTGCATGCACAGAGAAGCTCCCTGCTTTCTTTTCCCTGCTCCTCCTTTCCTTTTTACAAGGAAAATGCCAAAAAGAATTCAGTTATTTCTAAATTTCTAAAAGAATATGGATTTTCTTCACTTGTTACAGTATCTTTCACTGAATTGGGCATTTTACAACAGTCCACTTCTTTTCACAGGTTGGTTTTTTTTTTTGTGTGTGTCTGTGTTGAGGAGTGGTTTTGGTTTTTTGGGGGGTTTTTTGTCTTTAAAAAGGGTAAGATTACTAAAATACAAGGAACATTTTCAAATCTCCTGTTGTTCTAGGTATACTATCATGTTGTCACAGATAAACAGAGTCAGGAATCTCAAAAAAAAAAAGTTGAAAAAGCTTTCAGTATGGCACTTCGAGCAAGCCAAATGAAAATCCCATTGATGCAAAGTAGTCAAATAGTCCATCTGTACATATCCATCCTTCCTAGTTGAATTATTTCAACTGTCAGATAAAATGGCATGAATAAAAAGTCTGAAAACAGAAATCTGATGTATTGATTGTGATACACAATCAAATACAGCAATCTTTCTATGAGAGACAACTTTTGAAAATTACTAATACATTTTGCCTCCCCTTTTCACTACTCCCTCTTCCTAGAAATAATAAGTCCAGTAATTTTGTTAGAAAGAAAGTATTTCATTTCACAATTCACAGATACTTCTGTATCTGCTGAAATGTTATTTGCCAATTACTAACACCCCTACCCATCACTGACTCTGGTATTACTAGACATTTTTAATATAGTAAACAGCAACTGTTTTTTCAACTTAAAATATGGGCGGCATTGAAATACAAAACAAGTGTCACCTAAATATATCTTTCAGTTAAAGAATAGATTTTAATCTCAGTGTAGTGAATTAATAACAGAAAATTGCCAAGAAATCCAGAGTGAAAGCAGTATTTTATACAAAAGGCAAATGAAAAGTAGATGAATGCGAGATGGCCATGAAATGTTTGAAAGTATAAAGAAAAAACCAGTTTTTTTTCAAGGACTGTTGCCCTTAATTTAGATATAATTTGACACATTGAACTCAGTGCGTCTCTAAAAGAACAAAACAGGAAACAAACACATCCCACTCGATACACCTGAATGAGTCTTATTAAGTTGAATGATGTTTGCTTCAGGCCATAAACAGCAATACAATATTCATCAAAGCTCACCAAATTAAACTTTTCTCCCACTTGCTTACCTCTGGCCCAGGTGATTTCCCCTAAAAGTAAATCGATTTTGCACTGATAAACGTGAAAGCTGATACAAAGGCTTGCTGACAAACCAAACCAAAGAAACCAGGAAAAGCCACTCCATCACATGAGAGTATTCAATTCATGTAAACTTACAGAAACAACATTTATAGAGAAAAGTAAACTACTTAATAAGCTGATACAAATATTCCTAGAAGAGACAGGCTTCTGGACACATCAATCCTTCCCTCATCAGTCTTCCACTAACTTAAATGTGCATTTTAATTTTAAAGAGTTGCATGAGTATTAGACCTCTGGAAGTGACACATTAGCAGAGGGCCTTATCTATCTGTTCAGTCTGCTCAACAAAACAACTACCATGTCTCTTGCAGCTGCTGGATTAGCCAGCATGCCTTCATCCCAGGGTCCTACAGGGATGACACCTAAAGCAGCAAACAGGCTGCACATCCACAAAACTGTCACGATCACACACGAGTCCTGTTCGTGCTGCCAAGTCCAACGGGGAGAGATAGGTCAGAGAAGTGCAATTGACTTCAAACTCACCACTTAACAGCAGGGACAGGCTGCAACACATGGGCAGGGCACACCATGACAGGAGGGAAAATGGTCCAGACACCTTCCACTGTTGCTGCAAAGTCATGGCCTCTCCAATTCAGTAATGCCTGGAGGCCTTACGTGAGCAGTAACTCCAACCACTCACAGAAAAAGTTTTTCTCTCAAGTTTCTAAGTCTGTTGGTCTATATTTATGGAAAGATGTGACTATGGCAATTTCAAAGGAAGATTTTTAGTGTTCAAATCCTTGGCAGAAGCCAACTGTCTTTGCAGGTACCATTGCCTGGTTATTGCTTGACACTTATAACAGAGTGAGAAGTAACAGGAATAATACAGCAATAAAAACCCCACAGGGAAGAAGTACAGGACTGCTGCTCATTCTATAGTACCAACATAGCATTTCTGTGAAAGAAAAGGGCTCAACAAAGGAATGACACAGTATCCCAAAAACTTAAGAGGATGTGCTTCCTACAGCACCTAACAGAAGAACTGCACTATAATTTAAATTATTATTCTATACTTTAACAGACTTTCTTACCCATCCACCAAAATAGGAAGATAAACAATTTTTTTAAAAAAGTTGCTCCCAGAACAGCAGTAAGATTTGACCTTGCTCACTTAGTGAAACTTAAAGTACACACATGAACAACAAAAAAGCACTTCTGAAGTGTTGCTAGCAGAAAAACACAACAGATGCAGATATCATTTAGAAATGTTCTATATGATCCACAATGTGATTTTCTATATTAAAGTACAGTTTTATACCAATTCTGCAGAGAAGTATGATTTCTAATAGCAGTAATTTTTTTTCAGTTTGCTCATATTTCAAAATGTTCTGCTAAAAATCACAGCTCCTCAGTTTATCTTTACGGTTGGCTGGGGCTGACAAATTCAGTGGGGGTTACATATCATTAATATCACAATAAAAGGATATGCATTAGCATGTATAATTATCGAAAATGTTTTTATTAAACCAAATGTTTCTTGGTTTCTCTACAAAGAAAAAAATATGCTGAAGGCTGTAAAACAAAGGCTGAAATCCACAATTACTAAACAACAAATATACCATCAAGTGCAAGAGTGATGCAAAGCATGCAGAACCTTCACATCCATAGAAAAGTAGCAAGCAATTATCCTTAGCCTATGCAAGATGATAGAATGCAATTCACATTATGTTTCCCCAAACACAGGTTGTATCAATCCACTGCTCAAGAGACCTTCAAAAGAAAGTTAGAGCTTAGGTTAAGTTAAAACTGAAACCAACAAGGAGAACCAAACATCAGGAGGTCCACAGAGCCTGCTAACCACGCAGAGGGTTTGCCCACTAGCCAGTTAAAGCTAGCAAACATTGACTTCAGGGGCATTCAAAAAATAAATAGTTTAGAATATGTTACATGTAAAGAATTAAATATGATACCTTGACTTGCTCATCCATTATCATTCCCCCTACTGGCTATTTATTAGACCCTGATCATTTTCATGTAATAAATGTTGAAATTAAAAGCCTTTAGTTACTCCATTTCTGATACCATTTTTTATGTATAACATGCAGCTTTTTAAGACGCCAAAAAGAAAAAAATAAGATCTGGATTACATACTTCCAACATTTTACTAGGTAAATTCAATCCTAATGCCAGACTTACTCTTTTTTAGTCAAAAATTGAAGGAAAACAAACATCAAACACTGGCACACATTTGTGAAAAATGCTGTACTGAATCTTTTTGTTTGTTTAGTTAGGGTGGTGGTGGTGTTGTTGTTGTTGTTTGGGGGTTTTTTGTTTGTTTGTTTTCCATCTATAAATTCCATTCTAGGTTCTTTGTCAATAATGTATAAAATAAAAGTCAAAAGAATACATCATCTTTGAGAACAGGACTTCGTGTGTGTGGCAAAAGACTAGCTTCCTCCTGTACTTCTGAAAGCCCTCGTGTATTTGGCTTCCTCCCTTAAGGCATCTTTCAGAGTTCATTTTAAGTCCACCCTCTCTAATAATAAATCCAGTACTGGGAATTCTGCAGCAATACATTTTGGCACGAGTACATGATTAGCTACATGTTTGCACACTGCTCTATTATGACCTTTTCAATACATACATGTGTATGCCGATCACCTCATGAAAACATACTAAGATGGAACTTTATTTTTCTCCTTTCATATGCTCCAATCTCCCTGTAGCAAAATTTCAGACATTTTTGGCTTTAGCAAAACCATAGAAACACCGAAGTACTCAAGAAAAAACATTCAAACAATGGGCTTTCACCTCCAGGTCTGGAACTCCTGGTGGTCTGTGAGCCACTTCTTAGCCTGCAAAAACAAATTACGAAAATCAAAAAGCGTTAATGTGCCAGGAATTGTTCACTGCCAGGAAGTCTGTATTTTCTCTAGCCTAGTCCAAAGGTCTCTGCAAATCAAAGAAGGTAAAAAAATGTTCTAAAAGGCTATGACAAAATGCTTGTATAGAAAGCCCTTGCAACTTTGTGTTTGCATCACCATGTTTAAAAAACAAATTGTCTAGTTTTCTACTTTCCAATGAATAACCGAACCTGGCAAATCCTGGCAGAGCCCATTGCAGCTCAGCTTAGAAATGAAGATACCACAAACACAGTCATATTTGCTCCTCAATAGCTGGAACTGCTGTCACATCAGTGTAACTCTGCAACTTCACCTCCGTATTGATGGGATACAGACACGAATTGCAATGGACAGAACCCTAGGGCAGAGACTGTGAAACTGCCAAGGTATCTGTTTCATCTACCTGCTCTCTTGGACAGGTAAGTTTTAATACAAAATTATTTGATAATATGTTTGCATCTCCACATAAATCACATAAATGTCCAAATTATTTTACTTAGCATTCCAAAGCAAGCCAATGTTTCATAGTGCCTGTAACAGGTTAAGAGACTAAATGCCCATGCAAGTGACTTCAGAAATCTATAAAGCATAGAACAGAAACCTACCTTCTTCAATTCCAGTCCTACATTTTATTCAGCAGGGACATCACCTTCCACATTCCTAAAACCACAATTTGAAAAACACCACCTGCCCCAGTACGTCAGAAATTTGGTTCCTGCATTTCTTATCCTGTGCAATCATGTCTATCTTCAAGCTGCTAGCAATGCTTGCAGAATTCAAATTTTATAAGATACGGACAAAATGCATTCCATATAAGTACAGAAGAATTTGAGTCATTATCTCCAAATCAATATATTTTATTTCCTGCTGATTTCAAGCAAAGAACCCTTAAGAAAGTTAACAAAAAGGTATTTGGCAAAAAATTACAAGGCCTTTTTAAAGATCTGAGAGGAAAATTTCGGACATATTGACCAGAAGAAAGCAAAACATGTCTCCAAGACAGTTCTTCAGAGTCCACATCCAGCAGAGAGATTGTGTAAAGAGATGAAAAACTGCCTAACATCATCACAATATCAACATCATATGAACAGCGAAAACAAAAACCCAAAACTTTTTTCAGAAATTGCAGTAATATAGTTGAAGAAAGTATTTACCACCAGGGCTGATATGAGTATAAAATTAAATTTAACTGATCAGAAACTTTAAAGAAGAGTCTGCTGAAAATGAATACAGAATGTTTTTTACTTATAATGTTATAATTAGCTGTTCAAAAATATTTCTTCACAAGATGCTGTTTCATACTTGGCATTATAGTGAAGCCCACAGCCTGCATAAATGATGTCATAGGCACAAATAAGCCCGAAGAAACTCTAATTTGGGCCTCGAGAAGACTTCCTAGGTCAGAATCAGCAAGCAGCGGTAACAGCTAAGCTGTTTTTCAGAAATAAACTGTTCTGTTGGCCATATGTATGCAAAGATGTTTTTATACAAAAAATACAGTTAATATGTGGTCTAGATAACAAAGAGCCATCAGCACCAGCCCCAGTCTGCACAGGTTGCACTCCTGGGACACTCTCAGTATGACTCTGAACAGTACTTTGGAAACAGACCGATTCAGAATGGTGGTGGCAGTTTCTGAGAGTTGGAACGTATTGCTCTGGTTTCTCTTCAGAGTAGTAAGACACAGATAAGTCAGGTATTTGTCTGGACAAGAACACTACCACAGAGACGAAGACTGACAGAAGGACAGAGTTATCCCAAATTGTAGCACTCTGCCTGAAAAATAAAAACCACTTTTTCTAGTAATATACCCTCACATAACTACAATGTGAATACCAGACAGAAAGCAAGGGGAAAGTTTACTGAAGACTGGCATCTCCCAAAGACCATAACTGATTTGGAAACACTATATATCATTTTTCACCAAAATCACCAGTGAATAGCAGCTAAAACAAGTGTATTCCTGTTGCCTTCAGACACAAGACTTGGCTCATTTCTAGTCTGCCCTAACAAGTATCCCATGTTTTACATGAACTACATTTGAGTGCCAACTACATTTGAATGCCAACAAAACAATGACCAAACATCTCCCAGTTAAATCCCATGTAAAGCCGAGACAAGAATATTTATAGATAGGAGCTAATGCCAACATCAGGGCATATGGCCCAATAGCTCATGGACTGAGACCGATTTTTTATTTTAATTCATAGAATCATTAGGGTGGGAAAAGACTTCCAAGATCACTGAGTCCAAACTTTGACTGAACATCATCTTGCCAACTAAATTAGCTCTAAATGCTACATCAAGTCATTTCTTGAACATTTCCAGGGATGGTGACTCCACCATCCCCCTGGGCAGCCCCTTCCAATTCTTTCAGTGAAAAAATTCACCCTAAGGTCCACCCTGAACATTTCCTATCGCAGCTTGAAGCCATTTCCTCTTGTCCTGTCACTGGTTGCCTGGGAGAAGAGGCCAACCTCCACCTGGCTAGAACCTCCTTTCAGGGAATTGCAAAGAGTGATACGGTCACCACTGAGCTTCCTTTTCTCCAGGTTAAACCTCCAGCTCCCTCAGCTGTTCCTCTACAACTTACTCTCCAGACTGTTCACCAGCTTGGTTGCCCTTCTCTGGACATGCTGCAGCACCTCAGTGTCCTTCTTGTAGTGCGGGGCCCAAAGCTGGACACAGGACTCGAGGTGTGGCCTCACCAGGGCTGAGTACAGAGGGACAATCGCTGGCCTGCTCCTGCTGATCACACCAGTGTTTAATGATCCTGCTGATCACACCATTGTTTATACCAGCCAGAACACCACCGGCCTTTTTGGCCACCTGGGCACACTGCTGGCTCAAGTTCAGCCAGCTGCTGACAAGCACCCCCAGGCCCTTTTCTACCAGGCAGCTTTCCAGCCACTCTTCCCCAAGCCTGGAGGGAAGCATGGGGGAGGGTGGTTGTGACCCAAGTGCAAGACTCAGTGCTTACATTGCCACGGTCCATACGGAATGCAGAAGGGTTGAACACTCTTTCCACCTTAAGTCTGAATTTTCTTCAATAGCTAAGTCTGAATCATGTCCCTCAAACTCCTATTAACAGATTATGGTCTTATAAACTTTGAGAGAGGACATTAACCCCCATATATCAACAGACATGTGATTTCAGCATTACTAGTTCTTTACTCTCAGAATCTCACTAGAGAGCAAATGTCATTAAGACTAAAAGTAAACTACTGTAATTTAAAGAGGCAACAAACTCTGTAATACTTTAAGAAATACAAGTCCAGTAGTCTCAGTAATGTTTAGGAGAAATAAAAAATAAATCCAAGAAAAAATAATATCCAAGAAAAATATACCGAGGAGAATTCTGTGCTGTTTTTCCTGACTCCTTCCAGTTCTGCACTTGCAGCTCAAAACCTCTCACCTTTCCCATGGACACAGACAAATATGAACCCACACTCTCCACAGGCTGCCCTTGCCTTGCTCCCTGTAACCTTGCAGGCCAGGCACTACCCTTCTAACCCAGAGATGGCAATAGCTGGACTCCTCATGGCATTAACTTGTCAGAGATATGGGCAAGAAGGGTCTGCAAAGGTAACTACAAAAAAACAGAAAGTTTTTGTTGGGCGGATGCAGCAATACCATTTCTTGCCTTCAGTTATCAAGGCTGTGTAAAAAGAGCTTGTAGATAACAAAGCCCACCACTGCTGCAAGCAGCAACCAGCTACACAAGACATGTCTTTCCTATTTCAGTTCTGGTGGGGATATTAGCATTTCAGAACCCAAGGTTCAGCTTAAAATCTGTAATAACTCCCCCTTGAGAAGACTCAGCCATACAAACTGCGACTCACACAAGACAGTAAGCACAAACTTCCAATGTAGAATTTTACATGCCCAGAAAATTCACCTAAGTTCAAAAGGACATCGGGCAGAGGTAGCTCCTGGCATGCAAGAAAGGTCAACAGAGCTGGGGCCTGTGCTTCATATGGGACAGCAACACATCAATCAGATTAAAAGGTTACTTTTCTTACATGACTTTCATGTAACATCTGTGTGGAAGTGTCTCCTCCACAGAGCTACATTATGAGTGCAAAGTGCATGTGGAGGAGCAAGACATCAATGGCAATCTTGCTTAGGAGGTCTTGCTCGTTCACCAGAAGACAGCAAAGCAGATTACAACTCACAAAGCTGTCAGAGAATAAGCAAACCTATTCCATTCACAGTGGCTCATGTAGCTACACGGAAAGCACAGGTTCTTATAATGTCAATATTGATGGCAGTGATCAAAAAATATTGATGATCAAAAGAAAAAAAATCTCTTGGCTATAAATTAAATTGGCCTATTTTTCCTTTTTTTTTAGTGAATATGGGAACTGTTTGTGCTTAAAGGACAGCAGGCTACATTGATTATGCAAAATACTTAAAACAGATCTTAATCTCATTTTTAAGACAAAGGATGCATCTTCAAAGACTAGGTTAAACAAGGGGCAAAAATTCAGGTTCATTTTTTAGAAGAATGATCATACAACAGCAACCATGTAGACCTGCATTGCTTTCTGCATTCATTTTTGGGACCCTTAAGTTAGGAAAAAAAAAAAAAAAGAAAACTCAAGAAATATCACAAAATGTTTAAAAAATCCAATGCCTTAGCTAATCTTTCTGAGATAAGATAGTCCTGCTGGTTCCTCTTTTTAACCTGCTTGGAAATGCTAATTTGTTTCCACATAGAATAAACATAAGGTCTTGAAAGATCCCAAATAACTTCATCAAGTAAGGTGTGGTGGCTTTTATTTGGTTTCCTCATCTTCATCCAAAACAAAAGGTTTACAGACAGACTGCCTGATCACTCAACAAGCTTCCCCCAGCCTGCAGTTTTCACTAATCCAGATGAACAAAAACCTTCCAAGTCCGAACTGTGTGAGATCAGCAACAAAGCCACAAGAGAAATGCATCAGCGTTTGGCAGCCATGGCATGGTATGCTAGCAATCACTGCCAGAATGAAGGTAAATACCACCAAACTTCACAAGGAGAAGCCTTTGGGTTTTTGTTTGGTTGTTTTTTTTTTTCTCCCCAGCCTCTCTGCATTATTTTAAGAAAGAAACAGGGCCACAGACACCCTCACTGTGTACTCACTGAACTGGAAGGTCACATCCTGCAAAACAACACAGAAGCTCTGAGATACCAGGACATCACTTACTTATCCCTCAAACAAAGACTGTCATATTTTTATCTTGATTGCTCATCTACAGATGAGAAGTTGCTTTCTTCTGCTAACTTCAAAGAGATTTAAATTTTTCATATTCTACATTTAAGAATAGTTCAGAGAATCTACACTGAGGTAGGAAAAACCAAGTGGAATACAAAATTGCTAATGTATAAGATGCTATTTATTTCTGTCATACTGGGACACTATAATGGGATAGCACCAGTATACATACATATATGTATGTATGTATCACCATATCCTTATCCAATCTGAAAACATTTTTGAAAGTAGTTGTAAATTGTCCCTACAGTACTTTTAGCATGAATCACTGTCCTGATCAGTTTTTAAAACTCAGAACTGCCCTCGTTATTTAACACAAGCAGAACCATGCAACCTAAAAATATATTATTCTTCCTGAATTATTAAATTATTTCCAGATATAGAGAAACATGTCTGCATTGCACGGATACAGTTAACTTCCTTGCACATGGCACTGCTAGCACTGGTGCCTACTTGGGAATGAGGGAAGGGAGAAAGAGCTGGAAGCTAAAGACTTTGCAGACAGCGTTTCAAAGCTTTTAACGTGTATAAATCAACAAAGTTAATGAGATCCTGTTACCATTCATTTCATTTTTATTTGCAATGGCTTTAGATCAATATAGAAACTGCAACTCACTAACTAAATCTATGAAGTGCTTCCCAAACAGACCATGAATGTATCACTACTGCCTGAAACTGACTCCCTACACACACACCCACACAGCACAAAGTCAGGATACCTCAGAATATGAAGTGCGTAGAAAGAACACAAACCATGCCTGCATTACACACTGCCAGTTTCTCATCTACTTTAAACCGTGCATTTAATTCCTTTAAGTGACTAAGCTGTCTGCCATTCAAGACACTTCTCTTTTAGGACTTTTCTCTACCATTAAGTGGAATTTTCTGACAAGGCTTCTGGGAGGGGCCTGCAGACTGACCTCCCATGGAGCACCTACTCCAACTCAGTAATTAAAAGTTTAAATAACATGTTCTTACATCCACTTCCAACTTACTCTGATTTACACTTTATGGTAGTTATCGTCATGATCCAATTACACAGCAACAGAAAAAGAAAAGGCTGAACAATTGTTACTATTCCCAGCAGCCTCATCTGGGCAGCAACCTCACGGTATTTAACAGATAAGCCTTGGTACAATATACTTGACATTTACATTTTCAAATGTATGTTCTATCCAACTGCCCTCAAAATATTGGTTTAATTAAGATATAGGACAAAACTGTTCAGAATCACTTCACTAAAAAGGCATATGTTAAATAGTCCAATAACCAGTAAAATATAACTGAGCTCTGTCACCTGGAAAACCATTGCTTAACCAGAAGAAAAATCAATATTCCCTTTTCTCACAATGTTTTCCACTTCACTCTGAAATCAAAGCTGCACCAGAAATGCATACTGAATACAGTCAGCAGTTCCAGAGGAACATAAAGACTACACTCAGATTTACACACGATTTTGCAGCAGGGGGTTTATCAATAATAATTCAACATCTAACATGGCATTTAATCAAGACTTAAACTATTTATCTCTCCCAGTGAACAAAGACAGAAGTTACTGAAAGCTATTATAAATATGAAGAAAAAGCAACACTGATACCCATTAAGCACAAAGAAAGGCAAAGATGACAAAAATGAAGAGAAACTAAAGGTCAACATTATAGGATGGAAATCAAAATGCAGAACATGCATTCCAATAATTCCTGGTGCTTTAGGTGCTGAAACAACACTCTGCAGAAAGTGGCTCAATTCACAGGGTCATATTACAATCATAAATCTTTCTTATAATGAAAAATGCATACAGGGGAAATATGTGCAAGTTACTATTCATTTCTGTATGTCAAGGAAATTTTCATCAAATTTTATAGGTTTAGCCCTGTCCTAAACAAGTAGGCTAAAAAAAAAAAAATTCACTCTAACTTTGGAAAAAAAACAGCAACAATGCATTGTTTTAGAGAAAAAAAAAAACCTGGTTTTCCTTAAAAAAAAAAAAGTAGAATGTCACAAAACACAAAGTGAATTAAATAACTCTTTGGCAATAAATGAGGTATGTGTTTTATATGGAGGCAGAGGCCTTTATTTTAATAAAAGCCTCCAAATATCAGCAAAACACAAGACACTTTCAACTGATATATTGACAGGTAATGACACCAAATTAGCTCATTTAAACAAGCTCCATTTGTGAACTAACTTGTACGTTAGAAAAAATGAAAAAAACTCTTACTGTGCATGTGATAATGGGGGCTCAAGACAATCTCTTGGTTATCAAAGTTCTGACAATCAAATATCTCTGCCTAACAAAGTAAAACCACTTCAATTTAAACACTATAATGCTGCCTTCTAGTTTTAATTTTTTTTTGAGACCTTAAAATCTTTCCACCTTAAATACAGATTCCCTTGATTTCTACCCTTTAGCAAGAGAGAAAGAGCTTCTGTACACCCATTTCCTACTGCAGTGTGTCTGAGCTCTCACCAACAGATCCTTCTCCTCAGTCCTGACACACACACACAGAACTCTCCCCCATGTACCATCCACTATCCACCTCCCAGAGGAACTCACAAAAATAATGACTCTAAAAATTCCTGCCCTCTCATTTGAGTACAAAGAAAAGCCCCCAAATTATCTTTACTAAACATGTTGAGAAGGCATCATTATAATTAAATTTTGTCTTTGTTATATGTGAGTGTTCTAGTCATGAGAAGCTACAAACATACATCCACAACTAAGTATTGACTTTTTGAAACTAAGACCAAGAAG
The DNA here is from genome assembly GCA_013400175.1 of Phainopepla nitens. Taxonomy (NCBI): domain Eukaryota; kingdom Metazoa; phylum Chordata; class Aves; order Passeriformes; family Bombycillidae; genus Phainopepla; species Phainopepla nitens. The sequence goes on along the minus strand of VXBQ01011160.1, from coordinate 205,062 downwards.
AACCCAATGGATAACAAAATCTTGTTCAAGCATATTAAAAATACTCCTGCATCTTCATTATCAGCCACTGTCATACCAAAAACTGAATTCTGTGCCTGGTGTTCAGCATCTTAAAGGGATTGTTTGTTTATTTGGTTTTGCTTGGGGTTTTTTTTGTTGTTGTTGCTTTTTTGTTGGGTGTTTCTGGGGTTTTTGAGAGTCAGCAGTAAGGAAAGTCAGAAGAGGTGAAAAAGATACCTACCCTAGAGCTATGAAATATGAATTCAAATAATCATTGGGGTGAGTAAAGGGAGGTGAGAATAGCAGTCATCATTCCTTCTGCAGCTTTACCTTCATCTTCACTAACAAATAAAGAAGAGCCTGTAGTAATAGCCAACTCCATTTTCACCAGTACAGCATGTCAACCCTGTCCTTCCCCTACCACCCAAAAAATCAACCTGCAATACTGGACCTCATAATCTGGAGTCAAATGCTCTAAAATGATGTTAACAGCCCTTAGCAAACACTGCAAAAAGACACACTGCACTGCGGCCCAAAGGCAGCAGGCAGAGGCTTGGGCACACTCGCTTGTACAAAATGCTGGTGGCTTCTGCCATTAGGGAAATGGCAGGACTCACCACAGAGCCAGGAGAAAGAAACAGATATGAATTCAGAAGAAAATGAGAGCACATTCAACTTGCTTCCCTCTCGATTTTACACTTGAGAATATTTCTGGCTCTGCCTCCTCACGCATTTGCCTTACCCCATCTACAGACTCTCCCCTGAGAATTCATCTCGTTAATATGTGTAGGAGGTTTTGTATTTTCTACTGGGATCTCATTCAGAGCACAACTTTGCAGTGAAGTTGCATTACCAACTACTGACATAGATGGTTTTAATCCTGGATTGTTTTCATACACAGTCTGAACAACCTGAAAAGTGTAATGAAGAATGCACATTTTACTTCACCACAGTACTAGATTCATCCATTCTCAACACACAAATACACCTTACCTGCTCTCCTGAAACCTCATCTCCATGCTGCTACTTTCAGGAAAGATTTTGTTCCTTAGCACTGCCAAGTTACCTGGCTGACTTGATAGTGTTTTGACTTTGTAGCATTATAAGTATGTATTTTCAAAATATTATTTCCAAATAAGACTGAAAATTGGCAATTGCAGCTAACTGCACACCTCATCCATAGCTGTGTTCAAACATACAGCCACCTGCTGCATCAACAGAAAGAAAGGAAACCAATTGCACAGTCTAGGAAATCAATGCAGAATCAAATTAAAAAGAATATAACAATGTTATACAACGTGAGGTAGTGTTCAACACAAACATATAAAAGGGATTGTGACAGTACAATGTGGAGAAAAAACAGAAGTGTAAAAAGATAAAGACCATAGTTCTGGATCTTGTTTTCCTGTGACCCACACCTGATATAAAGAGAAGCTACAGGAGACAATGGTGGCACTATAAACTACTAAAGATATTTCCTCCTTAACACTATAGTATGTTCATAATAAATAAAAAAAAGAAAGTTTGCCAAATATTTTTCTGTAACAACTCCAAAGGATGGATGTCATAATAAATTGCTATTTTGTTTGGGGGGGTTGTATTGGGTGTATTACTAGAGTCTATCTTTTATATGAAAAGTCGGACTCAATTACTTTAAGCATGCAAAAAATTCAGACAAGGATGAAGTTTAAAAATATCTAAGTCTATAGACATCAGAATAATTCAATTATTAGCAATATGTAACATGCTTTAATAAATTGTATTACTTGATTCTGATTTTTATTAAAACCTTAGTGCAAACTAAACAGAGAATTAAATTATTTCCTGCTTATTCACACTTGCCATTTTATTGGTCTGTTAGTATACAGGCACCACTATAGTTATACTATTATTCTTCTGTTGTGTTTCTGTATGAACTACCCACAAGAACTTTATAGCTTTACAGAAGCACTGTTGTGCAACTTTTAACCTGATTTCTTGCTCTTGAGATGTAAAGAGGAAGAGTTCAGCACAAAGTAAGGAAAATAAAGCAGGGTCCCATGTCAACAACCTCCCCATAGAACAGCTTGTGTGCAGAGAGGCAGGAGCTCAGTGATACAAAAATTTTAAGTCCCTTGAAAATATACTAATCTCTATACCAGACTCACAGGAGGAAATATATGCATTTTCAGCATATTTAATAAGTGTAATAATTGAAATGCTTAGAAGTTAGAGTGATTAAAAGCTACATTTATCTTTTCCAGCACATTAGTGTACAATTACAGCTGATCTAAAAATAGGCAAAGTTACTCATAGCTGAAAAGATCAAAAATTGTATAACTTGAGTGACTTGGTTTATTTTTAGGCCCGTCTTAAAAAGATCAAGAGTTCCACTAGATTAGGGAAAAATGTAATTGCTGTTGCTAGTCAAGCAGACATATTTTCTTGAACTGAGGACTGAAGCTGGGAACTCATAAAATATTGTTTTAAATAGATCATGAAATAATCTCCAATTTATGCAATTTGTCAATAAAAGACAAGTTGATTAACTCAGTCAAGAATAGCAACACTTTCTTTTTGGAAGCCATGCAAGCAAATTAGAACTCTCATATTTTGAAATGACTGTTTTAAAAAAAGTCCATAGTGTACATTTTCTCACTATATCTAATGAAACAAAATGTCTGTTTATCTATATTTAAGCATACTACAGATAAAACAAACTTGCAATGGATTAACATAATTGGCAGAAAATCTCAATTTTCTGCCCTGCATGTGCAGGTGAATACACAGAACAGATTGATATCTCCCATCGCGACTGTGGCTCAGTGTTTCTAAGCAACCTTGCTCCATCATCTTCTGTGACAAAAACAAGTGAAGAGTTTGAACTGCAGTCTGATAGAGATGTGAATACTAATGACTAACCAAAAAAAGAAAAATCTCATCTCTCATTGAATTCTGAATGGAACAAAAAGAACCCACAATTACAAAAATACTTATTAAACTGAAAATTCAAACAATTAAATATAATTGTGTCTTCAGTAATTATCTAAGAAATGAGAATTCAGATTTCAAACAAACAAATCAGGTAATTATTTCTTTCATATGCAGCACATAATATCCATTAACATATACATTCTCAAAATCTGCAAGCACACAAGTAGAGATGGCAACATTTCCTGGCCAGACAGATTTTATTTTAATCCTGTTACCACTTCTGAAAAGCCAGCCCACATCAGCAGGAAATTAGTTGCTCTGACCTCACTAGCCAGGTTTATCATGCACCATCATACAATAGTATTGAAAATGCAAATGCTGAAAGTAGCATACTGCTATCCTGCCCCAAAAAGTAGCTTGAAGTTACATAATTACTCATTTTCAGAAATTGCATTCTGACAGACTTGCAGGAACTACAAGATAGAGTAACAGGTCAGAAATTCGCCTGCTATTCCTTGTTCACTCTGAATTAGTCTAATCCATAAGAAATATGTAAGGGGGGAGGAAAACCCCCTGTGTCTTTTTACAGTCATTGGGGGGATGGGAGGAAAATGCACATACCAATTCTCAGTAAAACTATGCAATTAGCAATTCAACAAAACAAAACCCTATTCTTTAGAAGAGCAGTAATTATACTGCTTAAGGCACTAAAAACGTCTTGTAAGAAAGTGAACATTTTTCGAGAACATAAAGCAAGCTTTGACAGTTTCCTGCTTACTAGCAATCAGAAGAAAAATCTAACTACTGTCATACCCTCTTAGCCTAAAAAAGATTTATCAGTTACTAATATTGTATCTTTTAAGGACCAAATCTCCATGTTTGACTTTATCTAAGTTACAGGTTCCTCTCTACTACTGCAATTTGTCTAGGACAAAATGAAAACAAACTATACACCATCTGTAGTTTCAGCACTTTCTGAAAAGGAATTAGAAATCTTACTGCCAAGTATAGAAAGCAAGAAGAGCAAGAGAAAAATATAACAATTAAGGATGAGTAGGTTAATTTTTATTCCTGTGCCGGAACACCATGGTGCAGTCGCAATTCAGTTATTGAGAGATGCCTCTGCCTGAGTTATGGTGCAAGCAAGACCAAGAGCCAAAGTCAATAGAACAGCTTCTATTTAACAGTAAATGTGAGGCAGAAAGAGAGAAAGGAATAAGAAAGCGGGGGCAGGGAGCAAAGGGGGTGCCAGAAGGCAAGAAAAATGAAGGAGAGAGAGGCAGATTAAGTAGAAAGACACCACCACCCATGGGTCCAGCAGCATCCAGGTGGTCCTTCTTTCACCCTGGGTTTCTTGGTGGTGGTGGTGGTCCCAGAGTTGTTCTTCCAGGGGTACCACCCTTATACAGTCCAAGTTCCAGGTACCCACAGAGCATAGATGCCACTCCCATTACTTGGAGTGACACATGTGTAAGCAGCTGCTTCCTTTCCCAGTTAGCCACAGCGAGGAATTTCTGTCCAGATGCATTAACCAGGACATGCAAATCAAACTCACCTCTTGTCAGGCTTGGCATTAGTGCCTTTCTGTAGCAAATACCTCTCCTTCTGCACTTATCTCACGCTCCTGATGTGGTGGTTTATCTCATGGCTAGTTCCTTCTTGTGGCCTTCAAAGTGTTGGAGGCAATTGTGATCTTTAATTCTCTGACAGGTGTCCACAGGGTCAACCAGAGCTGGCCAGGTGCAAGCAGTGCTCAGAGAATCTCAGCACTGTCAGTGCTCACAGTGCTATACCTTCCCCTACAGGGACTGGACAGTTGCTTGCAGTTCTTAAGAGTTTTTCACAGAATACTCTGAGTTGGACGGGACTCACGAGGAATGTCAAGCATATCCTACATTTAACCATGACTGGCTAATCTCAAGATTGGTTTAACTGGCTGATCTCAAGAAGAGGGGAGAAGGAAAAATCTCTATGGAGTTACTCAGTTATAAAATGCTAATAATGATTATTAACAAATTAAATACTTTTTTTCCCCCACAACCTCCCTTAAGTGTTTTCTATTTTACATATCCTTGATGATGTGAATGTCTCCATGTTAACCTTGCAGACTGAGCCTCTGAGCCTGGCTGCATCCCAGGCACTCTCAGGCAATGCACCAAACACAAGAAGCAGGAGATTTGTTGAAATCACAGATGTTGTGCTACAGCTTTTTCAGAGGCTCTGCTCCTGCTCAACTGACATTTTAAGAGACAGGATTTAAGGACAGTCACAAAGTAGCTAAAAATGGATTTTGCATACACAAGATTTGCCCATGGTCTGAAAATTCAGTTTACTGTATTACACAAACATACAAGATACAGTCCTAATACTATCAAAATGCTTTTTTTGAACAACTAATAGATTTTCAGTATATTTTCTACAGTAATATGTAAGACAATAAAGCATTCTGCTGATGTAAGAATATGAAACCATCATTTCAAATGTATGGTAAATTGAAAATGGGGTTTTGCTTGGGGTACATATATATATATACACACACACACACACACACATATATATATATATATGCACTAACAAAATTACATATCAAAGACTTACATACCAAAATACTGTAACAAATGCTTTAAAAGAGCACAAGGCACAAATATCAGCAATTTATGGAAAAGTTTCTCTGCAGTTATTAGTTTTATGCAACATTACCTAGAGATTGATATGTAAGTTATCATATTGATCTGCTCTCCAAAATTGAAAGCAACACAGACTGGAGAGAGAGAACGCACAACGAATTCATGAACTATGAAATTGCAATCTCATTACTATTTTGCTTTTCCTCTACTACACAGGATTGTTCTGATAGCAAAAGGGACTCTAGCCAAGAACCTGGCACTAAGGGTGCAGTCTGGTTTTCTGGGCTATAAATGTGAAAGAACAAACTAGTGGCTGGACTTCTAAAACACTTCTTTTCCCATAAAACATCTAATGAAGCTGTCTAGAAGAGAAAACTTTGCTAATAAAATTATAAATCACCCTACTGGCTCCAACAGGGGTCACTTGAAAGGTTCTCCACATCTCTCAGAAGAGACTTACTTCTACAGAAACTGTTATCTTTGACAAAGTGATGTTAAGATGCATCAATAAAACAAGCTAGTCAGGATTTGAAATGATAGATAATTTTCATTAGACTGCCCCATTGTCAGTAATAACAACAATAATAATAATGATGCTTTAGTGCAGATAAATCCTTCCTCAAGTGTGAAGCAAAAACCAGGCTTTTAATAGAATATAGAAAATTCCGTAACTATAAATAATTCTCACTTCTCATTTTTAATTTCTGTGTAGAATAAAGTAGGAATTTTTTCCATTAGGTAAATTTCATTTTGTAACACTTCATTAGTCCAAATAATGAACAGATCATGCAAGAGTACACAAGAAAGCTTAAAAAAATTATAAAACCTTTTCCACAAGGGTTTTTACTTTTCCACACCGAGTCCAAGAAGCGTTTGGACAATACTCTGGGGCACGTGGTGTGACTCTTGGGGATGGGGCTCTGCAGGGCCAGGAGTTGGACTCTGTGATCCCTGAGGGTCCCTTCCAAGTCAGCATCTTCTGGGACTCTGTGAGCACAACCTGGCATCCCTCCTGCATGCCACAGAAACCTGCACTGAGGCAGGAAGTCATTCTCCACCCCAACCATTTCACATCTCTCTGGTGAGGTCCAACTGTCCTTTCCACAATTTTCAGAGCTCTTGGACATAATTACACCTGATAGGAAAAATGAAATCACATGGCAGTCCTCTCTCCTCCCTGCTGTGCTGTGACTCACTATAGATGGCAAGCAAGATAGGATTAACCAAAGAGGCTCAACTATGTCTTGCAGTTAGGAGATAATCACCAATTACTGCTTCAGACAAATCTGATTTAGCTTTACTGAAGAAGAAGAATTGTATGAGGGGGAGAGAAAGGGAGAAAGAGACCTTAGGATTTTGATAAAGCAAACTGATTTTCCACTAAGAAAATCAAATTTTATACTTGAAGTGTTCTCTCCTGATTAATACCACTGTATTTTCTAAAGAAATTCTCAACTAAATTGAGTTATTGATCAATTTGGGGTTTTATTTAATTCACTGCTGGCACCCATTTCTCTTTATCTAAGTATTTATATAATAAAAATAATAATAAATGGTCATCATCGTGAAAGCTAAGTGCTTTACAAATTCTAAGAGGAATGTAATAAATGACTTCCTTGTTTCATTGAAAGTCTTGTCTAAAGCAAGTTTCTCTATAATTAGATGTATAGACAATAAATAAGAAATACAAACGGATTTGCACTGTTTGATAAGAAATACCTTGTTTAAAAGTATAATTTATTTATATCCAAAAAATCAATGCACTGTTAATTTTATTTAAATGTGACATTAACTTTTACTGCATATCTTCACTTTATAAAGAACAAAAGAAAAAGCAAGCAATATTTGGGGTATTCTAACACCTATTCTTCATAAGACTTAAAGCAAATGCTTAAAGGAAGAACTTGCAGATCACTATTGCAAGCCAGGAATTCCAAGTAACATCCTATAGGTATCACACTTACTTTCAGACAAGTTATGAATACCTCATCTTTGGAGCAATGGAGAAGTTGTGGATGCTCCATTCCTGAAAGTGTTCTATGTCAGGTTTAACGGGGCCTTGAGCAACCTGGTCTAGTGAAAGATGTCCCTGTCCATGGCAGGGAGCTGGATTAGATGATCTTTGAAAGTTCTTTCCAGCCCAAACCATTCTATGATTCTATGATTTTGTTTATGACAAGACAATGATTTTGTCATATGACAAGATATTTTCAATTTTTACAACAGCAAAAGCCTTTCAAAACCACTGGTTGTTGACAAGACTGTAGAGCCCACCACTCCCATGATGAGAGAAAGAGCAGCCCAACACTGGCCATCTGCACTGCAGGGTGGAAATTTGGATCAGCAAAGAAAAGTAACAGCACATGTTAAATCTTTAATGAAAGTATATAAAACTTCCATTGTCCACAAAGATGTTTCACATCATCTTCTCCATGTTTACTAAGATCATCCAATGGTGGACTTGGCTATGCAAAAACAATCCTCCCAGACATAACCAGTAAATACGTTCATCACCAATCAAGCACTGGGCTAAAATTTCCTCAGGAATCATAAACAGTATTACAGACAATCATATACAGTATGACAGACTAAATTATCTCCTCAAAAAAAAGGAAAAAATAAGAAGAATGTTTTAAAGAAGAGCATATCATAGAAAACAAGATTCCAGAGGTACACCCTTTATGATGTTCTGATGCAACACCTAATTATCAAATTAGAGGAGGAGGAGTAAACAGCAGCAGATTCAATGACTGAACAAAATGGGAAGATCTACATGTGGGCAAAACCATCTTCCAATTCTAAATAGACTTTAATATACTACTGAATGTACTAATACAATGTACAAAAACCCATTATCATTTTCACCAGACACATAATTCCGATTTATGATACACAATGTTGTGTATCATCTGTAATCACCAATTTAGATTATGAAAATCCTCAAGCAGTGGAACCAATAAATCATAGTATAGGTTAGAGCTATTAGAAAACCTTAAGTCTATTCTCAAAGCCAAATTACATTTTGCAATTTCTATCAATGGGTTTGAATGGAACCTTGAAATTATTAATGTTTTATCAGAGATAGCCCAGGCAGTGTACACAGAAGCTGCCATTTAATGCTGGTGATGTGTTAGTGACCTAGTAAAAACTGATAGACTTATCAACAGTCCCAGTACTGTTGAGCACAACAGATTGCAGAAGTAAACCATGGATTTGTAATTAAGTCTGCAAGCTAGAAGGCTCAATATTTGGTGGCTGATGTGAGGTACTGCCAGCCACAACTCCGTAACAGTCCCAATACTCTTGTGCCAGGGAAAAATTCCCTTGTAATTGGTATCAGCATAATTGAAATGTGTGCATGAAATTCAGGGGTGCAAATCAAGGCTCCCTCTGCTGTCAGAGGAACTTTTGGGAACAGCAGCTCGGAGTCCACCTTGGCAGTGCTCTCCATCTGCTGTCTACTCATGTCCTCACACTCCCAAAGCAGGAATAAAAACTCTTAAATCACATTGTGCAACTATTCCTGTTAGAGGTCCCCACCCAAGAGGAAGGTTGCACAGAAGAAAATGTCAGACTTTTCTGTCCAAGCACCTGCTACAAGAAGCAGCATTTTAACACAGAAGAAGTGAGGTATCAGTAACCCAGGCTTGCAGACAATTACATTTATTGTAAATGACTTTAAAATGCAGTAAAATGAGGATCAGAACAGTATCTACAATGATCTCAAGTATCTACAATGGACCTTTCCTAAAAGTTGTATTTAAACAGAGCAGCTAAGCTGCACAGTGGACAGCAACATGACCAACAAAAAGAGAGAATGAAAAATCAAATTATGTCACAAGCAGCGGAGTGTACTTGGAAGGAAAAGGCAAAATTTACACATGTAAAAATGAGAGGATAAGTGATCCTGCATCGCAGCATTAAAAATAAATTGAAGTCTATCAACTCAGAAGTAAGCCACCTGAAGAGGAACAAGACATCTCCAAAGAGCAAAGCAACATTAATTACAAGCCTCAATAAAGCATCCAATAATGATGCAAGCCGTGGCTCTTTTGCAGCCTTTAAAACACACTGTGAAGGATTCTTTACAACTAATTGGTGGTCTGCTTAGATCATTTAAGGACAATTCAGACAAATTATATACATAGCATATGTAAAGAGAGAAAACATGGTGTTCTGGTAAAGCCATTGATGGATAAGATTATTATTAAGAACAAAAAAGTGCATTTTGTTTAAATTAACAATGCTTTATTCCTTTTCTGCATCAGAAATGAAATTTTCTGTAATGATTAATTATGCATTATCACAAAATCATCTGTCACCATTTTTCCTGAATAAAAAGAAACAAAGTCACATCTAGAAGATCTTGAGCAATTTCTCACATACAAGCAACTTGTGTCTATATTACCAGTGTAAAAATATCTCTTCAAAATCAGTGGTAAATTTAAACATTCATTTTCTCTCCCAACAGAAGAACTCCTCTGCATGAACGTACAGAATGGGCTTTGTTCTGTTTTGTGTTTGCCTAAAACTGGCAGATTTTTAGTTGTTCTGTGTTTTCAGTAAAATTTTTATTAATGGAATTAGAGATTAAATCTTTTCACTTCTCTAAAGCAAAAAGAAAATTGTTCTCAAACAAAGGACTGCATATATAGTGCAAGAGATCCTGTTAGGAAAAAACCAAAACAGTAAGAAGAGAGAATAATCAAGGAAAATGTCTTCCCCCTTAAAACAATTCAGCTACAGCTGAATTGATCTTGCTACCTCTAAAATTCCTTTTCCAAATAACTATTTAAGAAAGCTTATAGGAAATAGCACCAATAAAGTTTGACTGTGCTCATTACAGAAAGTTTGATTAATTGCTATCACAAGCTGGTGAGAAAAGTTAGATTTTCATTTCCTTGAATTTTCTAATCTGAAGATAGTTATAGGTGAAATGCTTTAATCAGTTATGACTTACATTTTAATCAAATAAGTGCTACTGTTTTGCTACAAGACACTTTCCAAAAAAGTTAGACCTCTACTAACCATGGAAAGAAGCATGCCTTTTGCCCTTGTCAAGTGCCAGCATTACAGGTCACAACTGAAAAAAAGATCACAACAAAAACAGATCACAGTTCAAAAGTGAGGAGGTGTGGATTCCTCCTCAACACCAAGCCCTCCCCAGACCAAGGAGTCTGTGTCTGAAATGCTTTTGATTCAACTACGTAATTCTGTTCAATCAGTCCATTGTCAAAAATGTACCTTTAAAAGGATTACTAGTAAAAACAATTCTAGTAAGTCACTGCTTCGTTCATCTACTCCTTGGCTAACAGCCATCCCCACAGACTAACAGCAAGTTGCACAGAATCTCTGAGGGGGACAGAAAAAAAAATATCAAATCCCAACTGAAATAGAGACTCCCTATCAGATCACATATGAATTTTCCTAAATAAGTGGTAGCCATCTGTGAAGACCAGAATATCTATTCTGTTCATAAAAATCAAAGCCAAACCAAAAGACAACACAGACTTTTGGTGGTTTCAGCAGTATGATTACTTTTGTAAAATGCCTTGCTGCCACTTGCTCCAGGATATTTCATCAAAGTATTAAATAGCAGCACTATACTTGGCATACTAAGCCTATCTGACTTACACTAGTCACATTAATTTAAAAGTAATAAACCCAAGCAGAGAAAGTCACATTTCTTTTGTTCAGGAAATAAAAGTGCCTTCAGCAATAGTCAATCCATATAGATTACTTCGTGGAAATCTAACCATAATCTCATATTACTGCAACTCCTAGAAAGGCTTCAACTTTAAAAGACCAGCTTCTAGGGAACAAGTCAACCAACAGTTCATGTAAGAATTAAAGAGATAATAGCCTAAGTTAGAACAAACATGGGTGTGCATATATACCTGTACAAATTATATATGTACACGTCATATAGACACCATTATCATTTACTTAAAGATCAAGGGGAAACTGTGGAACATATGAAGGAACACAATTACACAAAAGAGGTTTCATTGTACACATTTGTTTTGCTCAGTTAAAGCTGTTCTTGAAACTGTAAAGAAATCCTGGTTATTACAAAAACCAAGAAAGGAAGCAGTTCAAATAGAAGGCAAGATTAACAATTTTAAAAAATCATAAAACATATTTAAAGATAAGGAGTAAGGAAATGATAATTTTTTTCCATCCGATTTTATTAAAAGGAAGCAGAATTGAGACATTTGCAATGCAGAAGAGTCAAATAGGCGTATGAAAAACATCAGTAACACAAAGGTCGAAACAGGATGATGGAAAATAATGAGGTTTTTCTTTTCTTTACCCCTACAATTAGAATTTAGCAACAATATATAATCAGTGCTTGGTCAAATTGTTATTTTGACTGGCAATACCATAACTCCCTGCCAATCCAAAGTTACCATAGGGTAGAGCAAAGAGGAGTTGGAGACTTAACGATCCTGTCTTCCTCAGTGAGGACAAAATGGGAAAAAAGAAGCATTTTGTCTTGTCAGGTGATTTTATACTCCCTCCTTTTTCAAAATCCTCAACGACTAACCACACACAACATTAGCAACACCTCTACAAGCCTGGAAGCCTGGGAAAGTGCCAAGAAGGATCCGTTTCCTACTGCAATCACTTCATGCCATTCAAACCCAGACTCCGCAAAGCATTTAATACTCAAGGTTAAATTTCAGTTTAAATTGTTGCATTGAAATTAATATAACTGTTCCCTGTTCAAGTTCTTTACTGAACTGTGTCTACAGGGAGGAAGTCATATATTTTATGTACACAGAAATACATGGGAGTCTTTAAAAAAAAAAAAGATGACAGCAGGAGCAGGCACAGGTACAGAAACTGCCCATCATTTCAGGGTACCCTCCCCAAAAGCATCCACCATTACATAAGAAGTAGAAGGTATAAAGGACCTAGATGTCAATAGTGTGTCAATACTCAACTATGGTTATGAAGTTCACAGTCTTATGAATTTGGGCAGACCTATGGCTGCTGAGGCTTAATAACATGCTTTAATTCAGCTGGGAAATTAACAGTGTCTCATTTACTATGACTGGATAAATAACACTCATTGCACATTTGCTTAGAAAAGACAAATTTGTGATAGTATGTGGTTACATAGGTTGAATAAATTATGGTTTTAATCACAGCAATGATTTCTTGTTTCTATCTTGTACTGCAACCTCTCTCAGCTGCACAACCCACACCTCTGACCCACTCAGTTGCTCAGGAATGGGGGGAGAAACTGCTTCTCTTTAGAGCCCTGCCACTGACACTGCTGTGTTTGAGGCACAAGCAATTTAGAGGGACTCATCTTCAAAGCCAGTCATAAAATAAGACAGTTTTGATCATTTTCAGAGGTCGCATAAAGCTACTCACTCCCAAGGAGAAGAGCTGGGACATGTGGCAGGTTCAGTAGTGTCTGACACACAGCATGATATTTACATTTTCATACAGACACCAAATAAATAAAGGTGACCCATTTTAGAAGTGTCTCTGTTATGTTTCCAGCTCTGAGAAAGGAAAAATATACTGTCTTTCCTGATAGGATTCTTTAAAAAAAGAAATCCACCTGCTTTGTGGTTTTTAATTATGATTATGCTTTTCTTAAAAAAATGTAATTTTTACTGAGATATTTTATTTAGGAAAAATATTTTCATTGCCTAGACTTAAATGACAGAGTAATAGGGATGTCCTGTAGCCTGTCTGAGGCTGCAAACAGAGGGTGTTCTCTGAAGGCCCTGGGAGTCACCCTGCACCCAAAGCTGAATGCTGCCTGCTGGGCTGGCCACACCACAAGGAACTGTTGGGGAATGGGGCTCAAAAATGTTTCCTCCAAGCAAAACAGGCTCTCCACTCAAGTGCTTGCCTAAGGGTCACTCCATTAAAGCCTGCCCATTGAGTAACACAGGCCTGGAGACCACAGAGCAGGATCTGATCCTGCACATCACACGTAAGGCAGCACACCTACGAGGGAGGGGGGAAAACGCCTGACATTGCAAGAGCTTGCCTGCTTTTATCCACTTATTTGCTTGACTCAATAATATCTGAGAGCACATTTGAATTTAATTTCCTTTGGTTTAAACACGAACATCTTCTAAAAGCAAATCCCATTTAGAAGAAGCCCACTGTAGCTGGTGCTCACAGATAGCATCTCGGCTAAGCGCGCGCGACGGCTCTGCTCGTGACACCACGGCTTCCCCCAGCAAGCATCAGGACAATCTCCCTGCCAGCGCCTGATACCCTCCCAACCCCAGCAGGGCTCTCAATGAACCCATGCAAGGTCAGTAAATAACCTTCCCAAGTAATATCCTGCCTGAGCAGGAAGTGTGGGGAGGCAGAGAACACACCCAGCCAGCATATTCAGAGGTCTTTGGAGGTGTAAGTACTCCATTATCGCTGAGTGGCACCAGCATGGAAGCACAGACACCCAACCAAGCAGTGTCTAATAAAAGCCATGGTCAAGAGTCAGAAACAGTAGCAGCAGAGGGAAAAGTCATCCAAAAGAACATTCTGTATGCACATGGGCAGAAATCCACTTGCATGCTACATTTTTTTTTATGTTTTTTATATGGTTGACTAGGATGCACTCCTTTTTCCTTATGGAAAGAAGAAATATTTAAGCTTATTACATTTATAGCTGTCAGAATACACAGCAGAATGTTCAGAAATATAGATTTAGGCCCCTACACAAAACAACCTAAATATACATATCCCAAAATGTTTTGGTTCATTAGGCATCAAAGAAAAGCATTTGTACAATCCATTCTAGATAAAAATGGAAAGATACCATGTGAAAGAAGTCAAGTTAAGACCTGTCAGCTCATGCTGAGAAGCTGAAACAGAGGCGATTCTCTTATTATACACTGTATTAAATATTTTCTTCCTCTGAGGTGTCAAGACCTGTCAAAGCATTTTTTCTTAGCAATATCCCAATATAAATTATCTACCACACTGAGGAAACAAATATATATATACACACACACAAAAGTGAGGCCTTCCATACATCTCTGCCATTCCAGATTTTTTAGTTTTAATGTCTCACATAGCAGACAGATGTACAAACCATTTTTCTTTTGCTGTACAAACTCAAATATAATAAGTCTTTATGGCCTGAAATATGAGCTTTTAACAACATCTGTGCAGTTAGAAAATATAACTCAGCTTCCTAATCACTGTATGGAGAAAGAGCCTTTTCCAAACTACCTATTGTAAATACATATTAGTGGCACAATGTTAAAATGATTATATTTTTATTTAATTACAATCCACTCTACATGACAGTTCAGGTAGCCTAGATCACAATTAATCTTGATTAGTGAAACCTCCAGCATTGTACTGCTCAGAGTAATCAGGATGATTACACAACATATGATCTTTATGTTTCTGTTTTGTCTCCACAATGGTTATCAGATACTTATCAATTTTCTAGCCCGGAAGAAAGTTTAGACAGGATGGCAACATGGGAACCAGCTAACCTGAATACATTTCACTGGGGCTGCAGAAAAGCCATAAAACCAAACAGACTGGATATGCAAGGCTTCTGATGTTTGTTTTTGAAAGCTGCCACAACCTACAGAAACTGATTCTTTAGAAATAACAGCAAGTTTTAGTACACTGTTTAATTTAGATTATAGTTGCCCATAAGTATCATCAGTTGCCAGGGCAGGTTGATTTAATTTCCCCCTTATGCCAAGTACAGCAGACACTTTTACTAATAATGGTATCAAATTGATACAACAGGAAAGCAGATAAAGAAAAGAAATGAAATCTTTCCCAAGGCGAGAAAGTGAGGAAGAGACTAGGACCAGATGATAAAAGGTCCTGAGTAAGAATGAGGAACTGGAGCTACATAGATAAAGGAGCCAAGACAAGAGCAAGGCAAGATGTAATTCAGTAGAAAGGAGCAGAAAAATCTTCATCAGCCAACACTTGAGCTTTTCCACAGTCAACAACTGAAAATACTCCTCTTTTGTACAGCACTGGTTAAATATAAGGATTATTTCCTGCTCGCCTGCATGCAAAGTGAGACTGAAGAAAATACTCAACTTCTACGTGTTACAGCATTAGCAGAGCTTTGGGCAGCAGAACGAAGCTCTCCACAATCAGCTGAAGCCAAATGTGGTTTCCAGTTTGCATTTCACAGCCACAAGAAATTACACTCAAAAAAGGAAAAATCTTATAAACTACTGTGTGGAAGTTACAATGTACATAAAAAACCTGAATTCTAGCATTGCATCATGGAAGTGCTTCATTTGGTTACATGATTATTTTAGTCATATTTTGTAATGATTGTCATTCTACCTATTAGTACCTATAGATTATTTACACATAAAGGTAAATCTGTGTGTAGAAGGCAAACAAAAATATCAATAGTGAAAAACTAATTTTGCCACACTCTAAAGTTTTCAGATACATATAAACATCTATATATATGTGTCATGTATTATGAAAGAGATACACAAATATCTGTTCTTTAAATTAGAGAATAAACACTGAATGTCTATATTCTTTTTTTGCCTATATTCCAAATTACCTTTGTGAGCAATATTTTTCCCAGGAATAATTTATATCATAGATTTGAAATGCATCAATAAAATTCTGTATTATTTTTGAACACGGCCTGACATAAAAACAGCATTAAAAGCATCTTCTTTCCTGCCCTTAGCTGAACCTCAGAAGTTCCAGTAGGACGTTTCTGCGTTTATGATCTAATCAGCAGGGTCAACAAGAGCCACTGACCATGAAATGGAAAGAAACGTTTCAGTGGTTACATAATGACACCTTAACGTGCTTCTCCTTAATCAATTACTGCCATTAGCAAGCTTCTGACGATGACTCTGCAATTAGGAAGCTAACTACAAGTGTCACTGTGAAAAAAACCCAAAAACACAAAACCAAAGAAACAACCAAAAAAACCAAAAACCAATCATCTAAGGAAATAGGGAAAGAATTAAAAATCACAGAGAAATAATTACTCCACAGATGTTCAAGTCCCAAGCAGCCTCCTAACTTAAAGCTATGCAACTGTGTTACACAGCAATTTTAAGTTCCTTGAGAAAATGCTGTAGTAGTGTCACTGCAAGTAATATAAAACAGATGTTAAATATTTTACCAATATATGCATTATACATTATATACATCCCCTGAAATTTCATTTTTCAAATCTGTCCAATCACAGTATGTCATTTAGCTTTGCTTTATTTTTAGAACTTTTTTTGACTTTCATCCCACCAGGGACAGAAGTTTTATCCATATAGCAAATTCAGTGTGTAAATTCTTGCAGTGAAACAACTGTTCAATGAGATGATATAGTCCAGGTCTGTGCATACAAAAAAAGAAAAAAATAAAGCATAATATAGAGGATTTTATAGGGTTTTTTTCACTTTTTATCAGTTTGCTAATCCTCATTCATTTGCAAGTTAATAAATCAATTCATGTTAATTACATAATTAGAATCAAAACTCCTCCAGCCAGGAACTTAATTTCTGTAAAGTGCTGATGTCATTGACTGTGCCCTATAAATGATAATGACAAAGCCTGACTACAAACAGTAACATCAGAACGTCAGAATATCGTGCTCTTCTGGAAATACAGCTATCACAGTTAGTATATCACATCTTAAATATTGCAATAAATACACCTTCCAGAAAGCAGCAAATTTCTACAGACCTCAGAGAGCTCTGCAATGATACAGAAGGTTTCTTTATCCTAGCAGTCAAGGCACCATTTCTCAACCTCTGCTGCACTTACCAGCATTTCCCACTGTAGGTAGCAACAGCCTACACCATCTCCAATCAATAAACTGGAAACTAATGTAAAAATTACAGTTAAGTGTGGGCTATTGACAGAGACAGCATGACAGGAGTTCTCCCTACTATGTCTAAGTAGAAACACAGAAACACACCCTCATGCACTTAGTGCTACTATCACCTCAGCCCTCAGAACAACAGATGTTTTGAAACAAGAAGTTTTCCTCATGTCAACCTTGAATTCAAAATCTGCAAAAACCCACAGACAAGACTTGTCTTACGTGCTTTGTAAAAGAGTGCAGCCAAACAGAAACTTTGCAACAGAAGCACTAACTCTGATATTAATTTGACCCAAAAAGCCATGCTGCTCCAGAACACAGCATGCAAGGCTGCTGCTCATCTTCCTCTTACGCTGCTCTCCCCATCACTCTCCTGCTGCTGCCCATTTCATTGCAAGCTGCATTTTAGCTCCTACTGAGTATCAGCAAATTATCCCTTGGGATCCTCCATCTGCCACAGCAGATCTGTGACAAATGCAAGTATTTGAATCGGTTAATGGCATAAATCAGTGCGTCCTCTGATCAAGACTAAACCTCTCTGATCCGTCTTAAATGAATTATCTATTGTATTTGGTTTATTCATAAAATATGAAAATAGGAAGCTATTCCCATACATATTGTTATTACACCTCCTCACCAATGAATGATTTTTCAATTTAAACTATATTGGATGGAAGTAATTTTTCATAGAGATGTCGGGGCTCCTGAAAAAGGGTAGTAAAGATGAAAAGTGAATTTCAGAAAAGCAGAAACATCATTCAGTACCAGCTACAAAACTCCAAGTTAATATATACAAGGAATATCCAAAAATGCCCCAAATCCCTAGTAAGGAAAAGCTGATAATTCTCTACAAGTAGTAGCACTTTTCTGTATATCTTCCCATGTGTTGCCTTTGTTCTGTGTTAATGAAAGATCCCATGCAAAGATAGCAATTTTCACCCCAGGTACCTTAAGGCCAAACCTGCTGCTTTTCTCACATTCTTAAAAGAACACCTAACCTCCTCATCAGGAGTAGAATTTTGCTGTTCCGTTATTTTTGCCAACTTCTGAATTGAAAGATATTCCCTCTTGTTTTTGTGGTTGGGTGGGAAAGGCACACAGCCAAGAGAAATGAAAATATATCCACACCCTGCTCAAAATAAAAAGCCGTGACATGGATAAAAAGAAGAAAGGAAAAAAAAGACATCCGGAAAACTACTAATTTTTTTCCTATTAAATGAAAATTCTGTTAAACTCAATTCACTGTTTTCTAATAATGGAAGCAATAAAGCAAAAAGTCATTAATAAATCTTGTAGTTGAAAAAGAAGGTGGCCCAACACTTAGGAAGCTAAAATGACATTTAAGTGAGCATTGAGGAGTTTTGGGGTGTGATTTGTAGACCTGATCCTTGGCACCCAGGTTATTTTAGACACCCCTGCTCAGCACTGAGGCCAGCTGAAGCAGGTAAATCCTAACGTGATTTCTTCTGCTGGCCAGGTAATTAACAGAGACTGTCATTTCCTACAGAGCAGCAATCACACAAATGAAAGGATTTTCTAGAGTGATCAGCTGACCTGTCATTAGCATTCCAGTTGCAAACTTATAACAAAAATATTTCATTACTTAATTGGGTTTTTATAAAAATACACATCACGAAAGGCCAGATGACACCCAAATAAGGGTACTAGAGGAATTAGAGGTGTACAGATCCCTAAGAATAGGAAGAAGTATGCATGTATTTAATGTTCAGCATCTCAGGTGACTCACAGATCTTAGTATTAAGCCATCTGCTCAGCTCTCATCTCCACTAATTCAGCCCTTATGTCAAATTATGCTCCTTAGTTATTTTTGTAAACAAGGCACCAAAATTTTGTCCAAAATGTTGTAGCACTCCTGGTGTATGTGCTTCCTGGCCTGGAAGAAATGCCACTGGACAGGTGGTTACTGCTGTGGCTCAGAGGAATCGGGGGAGGAAGATGAGCCTGCACCTTCTGGTGAAGGTTCACAGACGCGTCCCACCACGGCTGGGGCAGACTCTACTGCATTAAGGCAATTACAGCTTCAAGACGCTGTAAGGCAAAGGAAATGCAGCAGTCAACTCATTCCTGTCAAAAAGTTCATGATGCTAAACAGTCAGGATGCTTGACTGCAGGAGGCAGCAGGAGGACAAATAAATTTGGCTGCAAATATGCTAGCTCATTTAAAAGCAAATCCATTTAGCACTGACAAACACACCAAGAGTATGTACATCTTGTAGAAAGGCACTTTCAGAAATTGTTTAGCCTTCTCAGAGAAAGTGGTTCTTTGTCAAAGAGAACTTTTTTGGGTTTTTTACAGATTGGTGCCGTAGCATACTACCATAGCTCAGACCAGCCTTAATGCTGAGCTGTTTACTATCTTAATTTGCACGTTAATCACTAATACAGCCAGTTTTCCTTAGAGCTTTTTACTTCTCCTTTGTAGGTTTTCAGAAGAATCTCCGATTTTCTTATTGTTTCGAAAGCTTAAGAATGCATGTAGTAAGGCAACAAACCTCAAAAGAGAAAATGAAAAAAGAAAGAAAGCTTTTAACTTCTCCACTGAGAAAATTAATTTCAGCGGATCAAGCCGGTACTCCACACAAAGACATTCCTCTTTTTCCCAGTTTAGCTGATTCCAAATGTTCCCAATGACCTTGCCTAGATTAAATTTACAGTCAAACAATCTTATCTTTTAAATCAAAAAATTGTATTAGTGATACTCTGAACTGGGAAGCAGTTTTCACACACCTACCAAATTTTTGTCCAAATTTGGACAAAAAAATTTCCAAACTCTATTCAATTCAGCTAACTACTAGCAACACCCAAAACTTCTTTCAAAAGACTATTTCAGAAAAAATCATAATTAGCTACAAAACTCAAACTGAGACATTGCTTGACAACTCTTACAAAATCCTTATATATATACACACAGATAAATAAACAAAGACATTTCCAAAACAGCGGCAAAAAAAGTGATGCTTGGTTGCGAAAGGAGAAGTACTAATTGCTTGGAAGGTTAACTCTACTCCCAGTTCAGTACCTACACTTGAAAAGGTGTAGAAAGCACTCAGTATTATCACCAAGTGGAACTCAACCTACAAAGAACTAAAACCATCCCAAGCCCAGAGGAGCTGCCCTTTTATTTCTCCTTATAATTGGTCCATATTTTTTCTTATGCAAGGGTATTGCTGGGAAGAATATGGAAGGTTTGCATAGATTTTGAATTCCCTAGCCTTCTGCATATTAAATATTAATATGTGGATGATCACAGAGAGACAAAATGTCAATAACTAATCAAAGCAGAGATAAAATGAAAGATTTATTTCACTGCTCATCACCATTTCAATGCTTTGCATATCAAAGGCCACTAAACACACTGTTTTGAAAGAAGCATACAGTTTTGTAGAGGGGAAAATTTAAGGAAGCAAGCATGCAGATTAAACCTCCTTTTTTTGGAAGTTGCTCCATCATTTTTCTCAACTGTCCTTCTGTATCCTGGGCAGCAGCTGGTCACCAAATAATGGGACGGTGAGGTTCTTATTTTTACCTTTCATAATTTATTTGTAAACAAATAAGAATAAATAGATGACAATAATAATGAATTGCTCTCTGCATGGATATGGAGAGGATGGGATAAGGAACAGTATTTCACACTGCAGTGCTAACAGCAGCAGCTGGAAGTCACTGCAGTGCCATGTGTCTGTAAAGGCTGCCAATGATGTGAGAGTGAAGATGCTCCCTGCCTTACCTTTGTTAAAAGACTGTAACAGCGTGGCTGAGGTCAGGAGGAGGATTCACCTATTTGGATAATCAACCATATTACGACTGTGCTTTGAAGCACGCAACTACAGCTGAATTTTGAAGTTTTTTCTTCATTGTTACTTACATATTTGTCTTAGAACTATGGCTATTCACTGAAAAGACTGCCGAATCACACCACAGCACTAACAGTTATAAAAATACATTTCAGTAAGATAGTTACAAGCTGTTTTTCTATAAAACTTAATCATATCTTGGATGTGTCTAATACACACACAACAGGTACCAGTTCTAACAAGCAGAATGCTCTTTAGCACTAGAGTCATGTATGAAACATTTTCAATTTACTTTTAACAGCAGTGTTAAAATTATATTACTGCCACAATGTTCTTCTCCATACCTTAGCATGAATAAGCTAAACTACTATGATTTTTCATCCATCTTATTCAGAAAAGCCCAAAATCACAGCCATTTTTCATAAATACAGCACAAGTGAAGGGGGTTCTATTTTGTTTACCGAATTTGGGAATCAAACCAAAAAACTGATGCACTTTTTATCACGAAGTATATGAGTTGGCAATACGAGTATATATGAGTTGGCAATTTCTGTTTTAATATCTCAAAATGTTCTGATTACTGACAAAAGCTGAACAGAAATGACTGAAAAGATCACCTTCTCTGAGCCCCTGATGCCATGTAGGCAAGCATTCCTCAGACCATATGATGAATTGCTGCCTGTTTCCAATCCTTATGTCCTCTTAATTTAAGTTTAGATAAAAAAAAAAAGCATAAAAACAGCAACATGGCCAGACCAAAATCTTTCCATTCTGAAGACTCCAACAAGCATTAAGTTCTTTAACAGAAAAAAAGCCATAAACTGTATATTTTGTCAGGTCACTATGAAGAAGATCAGCTATTTGCACCTGCTCAGCTGCAGTTATTTATTTCAGAAATACCTGTGCCAGGAATTCTAGCTGCATCTGCACAGCAACATCTGAACCATTACAAGCTGAGGAATACTTCAGCACAGGCTTGCCACAGAATGATGCTCTGTGGATGGAATAACCTGTTGTGGACAACAAACCCCTGTCTTTAATCAATGCTTTGCATAAAGCCTTCCTCTATCCATGCAGACATCCCCAAAAATGCATTACCTCTCTCGCCTCATCTTTACAGAAACAATCATGAATATTTCAAGACAACAAATGAAAAAGGGTATTTTGTGTCTTAGTCACAGGAAAAAATTGTGATACGGTGTGGTCTAACTATTGATCTTACTGAGTTACAGCTAGTTACTACCTTTATGTTATCCTAATTAGTACACTTCATCTTCAGAAGATCCAACTGCAAGGCACCGTGCAATGTTCAGATGGGACACAATATATAGATACAGTTGCAGAGAAGAAACACTGAGGGGGTAGAGGAGAACTGTTTTATGCCTATGTTTCAAATTCTGACCACAAATTTTACATACATGTTAAATGCAGTACTCCTATTGCACTTTGTGTTAGTTGACTTTGCCCCATTGCTCTGCAGAGAAAGGAACAAAGAGAACATCACACCCACAATGCCGTTTTCAAACCACCCCTTTTGAAGCATCAGAACTTTTGCTCTGATCATAGTTGTACACACCTGCCTGGAAACACACACCTGTTTCCCTCAAAAGGGATGGGAGCTTCATACTCCACCTACAACTTGCTGCCTACAAACTCCTACTTGTAACTGCAGAATGTGTCTGAGTTCCTGCGTCCTTGCCAAAGCTGGAGGCACAATTCTTTATCCTGTGGGGGACAGCTCAACCCCTTTGGCACCCATCTTTGCCCCAGGTGCTTCTTTGAGAATGAAGGATACTCAGAAAACTTCACTACTGAGTGCAGGAAGAACACACAAATGCCATTGACCACTACATGCCCATCCACCCTCAGGACACTCTCTGAGGTCTTTTGGTATTCAAAATATGGTACTATGACTAAACTGGAGTAGAACTGAAAAGCCACAGAACCATACAGAGGCTTGTAACTAATGATACAGTTCCCGTTTCTGGCAACCACCAAAGCTGGTTGTTTCCAAAGTCACAAATACAGGCATGATTTACTGCTAGGCTCACCATGCTGGGTTTCCAGTTTACTTCACCTCAGTGCAACAAGGAAAAATAAAACTGATAAAGAGTCAACATAAAATGAGAATATATATGTTCAGACAAGGCTCTGTTTGCTGATCTAACAAAAGACGCCAAATGTA
The DNA here is from genome assembly GCA_013400175.1 of Phainopepla nitens. Taxonomy (NCBI): domain Eukaryota; kingdom Metazoa; phylum Chordata; class Aves; order Passeriformes; family Bombycillidae; genus Phainopepla; species Phainopepla nitens. The sequence continues at coordinate 181,707 of VXBQ01011160.1, read as the reverse complement.
AATTTCACAAACATCATTTGCACCCTGCAATGTCCATGCTCAAATGAACTCCTCCTTCCTGTATTTTCTTGAATGGAATTGGAGATCCTTGTTCCATCCAAACACTTAGCAACAATCTAACTCCACCTGCTTTTATCTGCTAATCAACTTCTGGAGTCTCCCATGCCTTTACAGTGATAGAGCTGCAGTGGATGCAAAATTGCGAACATCTGTTGGCACTATTTCCATAATAAGATTATACAAGCCCTTGAAGAACTAAGATCAAGTGAAAAATCCAGAGGACTTGAAAGCCTCATTAGCTTCTGGTTAATCAGAATCGGAAGTTTTCTTTAGAAGAAGGGGCACTCTTGAGATTTCTCCAAGGACTTGTTTTCACAGCTGTAATTAGCAATTGGTAGAAGGAAAACAAAAAGCTTTAAACCAGCATTTTTCAGAAGCTCTAAGAGTAGTTTCGTTTGTTTCTAACTTGAAAACATTCTCCAACAGGAGATGGGAACTACTACTAATCTCCCCCTGACAATGGCAGAGTAGAGGTACACAGCTGAGGGAGAAAACAGCAGCAAAAGGTAATTTTGCTGCCATAAACTTAAAAAGCTTACTGGGATGATGAAGGGAACAAGACAAAACATACAGAGCTGGGAAAATAGACAGAACTCACAGATGATTTCATTGCTGTCGTTAGTAAGTCAACAAAGAAACAGGAAAACCACTGTCTTCATCTCAGGGCTTTTAAGTGCAGGGAAATTGATCCTCAGGAAGGTGTAAAACATTTGTGCAAGGGACAGACACACCTGGCTCTTGGGCGACTGGAGGAGCAACACATTTTAGAAGAAGGAGGAGGAAGAGGGAGTTTTGTAGAAGTCATCATTCAGATAAATTTTCATAAGTAATACTAAAGATGATTAAATTCTGGACACATGCCACATTTCTTAAGGCTATTCAGGTTTCTTTGAAAATTTGCAAACACCTCCACTTTCTACTTTCCCAAAAACGATCTTTCTTAAAATTCACAGTTTCATTTCTAAGCTAATGCAGCCTCAAGAATTTCCTAGTCAAAATATTCATATTTTCGGAACTACATTTTGATAACTTGCATTAAAATATCTCAAGCACAAACTCACAGTGACCTCTGCTGAACAGTTAGTGCATCTTCCAGGCAGAAAATGGAGCTGCTACACTGTCAATCCCAGCACGTGCAAATTCGTCACACAAGCAGCATTTTGAAAGGACTGTCACTGCTTAAGCTACAAAACCCACAGCTCTGTTTGATATGGAACAGATAAAATTTTATGCAGAATATCAAGAGGAATCTTCTGATAAGCCAAAACAAAAAGATTAGGTTTCACCAAAGCCCTATATGTCACTTTGTGAGCTATCTAATGCTATCAGTTACATCCAGTAATTTCAATTTATTCACTAAGGGATTACACTTATTTAAGTAAATTAAACATCAGCAGGCTGCTTGTGCTTCCAGGGTCTAAATAATGACTGTGGTGAGAGCAGCACTTGCTGCAGTACACTAAGAATTCTTTGATTTTATAAACGAGAAAATTCAGAAATCTCTGTCTGACATGCTTTTAAGACCAAAAATATTGCAAATATTTCTATTTCCCAAAATCCTCTTCCTAGGCTAGGTGCAGTTGTCCAAACCAGCCCTGCCAACACTGGGCAGCTGCTTCTCTCCAGCTGTGGGCCCCAGCAGAGCAGCACAGGCAGAGAACTGCCCTGGGCATCTGACATCAGCCTGGGCTCCACAGTGCACAGCAGGGACAATGGCATGGGGATTTCCTCTCCCGTCCCTCTCCCTTCCTCTCCTGTGCAGTCTCCCACACTGCCTGGTATGTGGGTGAAGTCCAACTGCTACTCCAAGCCAAAGCTGTGTGTCTGTCCAGGAGCAATGGATAACACAAAAAAACAACAAAACAAAACAAAACAAACAAACAAAAAAAAAAAACCACAACCCAACCCACACAAAACACCAAGTTCAACAAAAATTAAGAACTCCTAGACTCTGTTTCCAAGGTTGGTAGGAGTAATATCACTTCAGCTCCATTTCCCTCCATAGCTCCCATTCTCTTCCTGTCTCGAGGCACAACAAACATGTTCTGCTGGTAGACTCCTTTTTTTTAATTCAGATTATGGCCATCTTTTTTTTTTCCCCCTCTTTTTTTCCTGCTAGAAAGTAAATAGTTGAGTCTCTTTGGCCAAATCAACAATATCTCAGAGCACTTACTCCAGGACCTAGAAAATATTAGGAGAGGAGTCTCAGTGCACTCATCCCACACAGGGGTACAGAAAAAGTGTTTCCTCTTAGTGTGCATTTAAAATACATACACACATATATACACACACACACACATATATATATATGTGTGTGTACATATATATATCTATCCCCTGTGAAGATACTGGGGCTTCTTCCTCCTGAGAGGGATCATTAAAAACCTTTTGGATGAATAACAGTTGCTTTGTTACTGCACCTCCCTTTACGAAATACAGAGAAAAACCTGTATGCAGAGACGTAGTACATTTTATTCAAAGCCAGCCAAACTAAATGCATTAAAAATATTCTTCTAGCTTAAATAAATTTTGCTGGCTAGGAGAAGACATCCCACACCTCTCTACTTTCTACTTTTTTACTTCGTAGCAGGTGACATCACTTCTGAATACAGAATGGGAGAAAAGCACTCATTTACTTGTTTCTGCCATCAGAAAACCATATACATTTCAGACTTAGCAGAGTTTACCAAAACCAAGTTATTATCACTACATACAAGAGCTATTTAATTCACTCGTGCACCTCCATATGCAAACTTGAATTTATTTAAACAATATTCAGTCAAATAAACCATATTAAACTGCGAGACCAGCATAAAGAGCTTAATATTTAAGTCTCTATATTGCTTTTAAGTTGTTATGCATAATACTGGACTAGTTAAAACTCCATCTCAAATTGCATTACACACCATGTTGCCAAGCACGTAATTTGCATATCATGCCACCAAACACTAATACTTCCCTGAGAGCCTTTCCAATGACTCTGTTCATTTAGACACAACAGCTCCCGAGGCCATGCTCCCATATCAAAGCCACCAGACAGCACTTCTGCAGTGCCCTGCAGCTCTAAACCATGAAGACATGTGGAATTCCAGATTTTACTGTCCTGACATGGCCTACGTTTCTCTTTATGACTAGTACAAGACTTTTTATTTTAATCTTAAATACCAAAATAATTGTGAGATACGAAATGCAGCAACAGCTGGAGCAGCGCCAAGTTAAGAGCCACAAACTGACCATCTCAAAACAGTATGGAAAGATACACATCAAATCCAAGCTGAACCAGGATTCATTCAAGTCCAAACTAAAACTCCAGGATTTTCATCATACTCTTGTGATTCTAATCCAGAGTCTCAAAACATAGATTTTAGCTTAAACCGTGAATGCTTCTTCATTTTATGAAGACAGATTGTTATCACAAGACTGATACTCTCATTATGAACTTCCAACAAATTCCAAGCATTTCTAAAAAGTAACCTCTTGAATTTTCACTCAAACCATGATCTTTGTACATTAAGGGAGAACAGAACTGAAGCTTCCATGATCTAGCACAGAATTAAGAACAGATTTAACTTTCATATCTCTAAGCAGAACTAAAGCTCTAAGTCAACAGACAGCAAGTTCTTCACATTATTTCTGTACAGATCCATGTCAAGCTTTGTGATTCTGACACTTCCAGATCTGACATTGAATGCAAGATCACAGCTACAAATCAATCCCTAATGTATCCTATGGAGCTCATTTAACAGTATTTGTATAGTATAAAATGGTATCATTTACAATTAGAATGTGTATAATATGCAGCTCTTCAGCTGCTGACTCAATAGAAGATGGTAACTTAGAAATATTTTATGGCATTTTAAAGTAACTATAAAACCACAATATCATCTTTTTATTTTTACAACTCAAAATAAAACTCAGATTTGTTTTAAGCAAATGAAAGTGATGCTCCCACAGGAAAATACATCTTTAGTTTTTACAACATTCCATAACACACAAGATGTACAGAGGATTTATTTAGCTTCAGAGACATATTTTGACATCATAAAAATTCCCATCTTTGGCAGTTCTGAGTGACTGGAATTAACTTATTTACTTGGAATTAACATAATAACTTAACCAGATGGTATGAGAGTTACAGTTGATTAGATCAATGACAATAATGTCACCAAGTCTGAGCATCTGACCTTGGCAAAACAAATACTGCAATATTTACAGTTAAAGAGGCAGACAAATCTGTAAAGAATAGCTGTTGGTAAATTGTATGAACACAGAGCTCCTCATTAAGAGAATATGCTACCAGAGAAACTGAATGTTATCTTGTCACCTATTCTATGAAGCTTCCTCTGTTATGAAAAATATTTTTAATATGCATTCCAAGCAGCATTCATTTACATGTATGTACCAATTCTCTCTTTTATTGGTTCATTTCTAGATTTAACAGTCATGTAGATAATTGAAATTTTATATAGCACACTAAACAGAATATAAGCCATGCACTGATTTTAACATTTTTATAAACCAAAATTACAAACAGGTAATACACATGCATATTTTATTTATTGCACATAGTTAAAGAAACTTACTTCATTAACGTATTTTTACCCTAAAGGTTTTCTGAATGCCCAAATTATTTCCCAATTGCATCTCAAAATTAAACCCTTTAGTTTTCATCTCTATACCCCAGGGCTTTACTGCACAACACAACATATTTTAATATGGTTAAATGCTACTGATGTTGCAAAATGTTATTCCTTATTGAAAATGGTCATTAATATCACTTCATACCTCAGAGAGTATGGTAGTAATTTGGCAATAAAACACACTATTATCATCGTCTTCTAATAACCTGAAAGTGTTGTAATCCTAGGGCCCTAAATGTGTTATGGAATATTATTAGAACAAGCACATTCTGGTCATTATTTAGATGGGAACATTTCCCATGTCTCTCATACCTCATTCAGTAATTGCACACTCCTGCTATAATTAAATCTGCCCATTTTACATTGTCCATAATATTCTGAGGTTCATTTTCTGGTCCTGTGGGACACATCACTGACTCCATTTTGGGAACAACATACTTTTTAATGATGTATTTTAAATTGTTTATTTTTATTTAAGTGACTATCTAGAATAATAACTTGAAACATCCTGAATTAGATAAAACGGTTTAAAGTGGAGGAAATGAAAAAAGCAGCAGCAGCTTCCTAAATACATAAAACAAGAGTGAAATACTTTTTCCTCCTTGAAGTGACTTTACCTACTTGTCCAGCATTAAATGTACTGTCTTCCAGGGAGGAAATACTGCTTTGAGGTGAGCAGCATTTACTGGAGACAGTCAGGTTCATAGGAACATAAATGCTATTTCCAAGGCTTGGCCAGGAGCCCCTTTACCAGAGCCACATGCACACAGCAGCCACACACATTCCACTGCCTTCAATTCTGACTGAGATACCTAAAATAGCAAAAAAACCCGAGTGAAGGGCTTAAATTAAGAAAAGCCCAAGGCTGCAATGCAGTGTATTTAAACAAACAACTAACCACATCCAAGTGTAAACTGTTCACTGTGGGTAAGTTTTGAAAATGTGTACAGTTGAAAATGGATATGCTGCAAGACTGGTGTCATTTCACAGTATGAAGGGCAGCAGCTCCATGACCTGGTCAGCCCATGAGGCATCTCCGTCCTGCCCTGCCAGAGCCTGGACAAGAGCATCCAAGGAAAGCTCGCTGCCTCCACACCTCAGCCAGAAGTAAGTGTTAAGCCCTTTTCCCCTCATCAAAATAAACCTTTACACACAAATCTCATAAGGGATCTCTACTGGATTTTGTGCACAAATAAACTGCGAAACTTGCACACACCAGGCAAACTGTGGGAAACCCATAGGCAAACCTTATCCAGACAGAACTACCGAGTGAGCCAGCTCAGCCACTCGGCACCCTCAGCTGAACTGTGCAGCGTGAGCCAGGGATACACCACCCCAAAAATTAAAACTCCTCAACAATGACACCTGGGTTCACTATCTGTTGTGTCAACATAAGGAAAAAAAAAAAAAAGTGTGTTTCTATTTAGAAAAATAATAACACAAAGCATATTCCAAGGCCATGTGAAATATATAAGCCTGCATAGTGGTATAAATCTGTGTCACATATAAAATGCTGTATGAAATAAAGAACTACAAAGTAGATCCCATAATGAAGAAATACTCTGCTTAATGGAACAGTTTACTGAAATAAGAAACTAATGCTTATGCCTCTCTGCAAGCAACTCTGGTGTTCAAAATGCACAGAAAGATCTGGCAGAAATATTTTGGACTACACTCCTGCTACATTGTAGAAGTAATCTACAAAAACAAATTTCAGGGCTCAAATAAACTAGTAAGAGAATGAAAATCTTCTTCAGCTACCTGTCACTAACAAGAAAGCAAAAGCATCCAAGAGCAAAAATTTAAGGATAAAAGGGGGATTAAATTATTAACAAGTACAGCTTTAAACATCTGAGAAGTTAACCTCACACATAAACAGGAACTGCTGGGTTTAAACCATAGTAAAACATCATGGAGGAGACTGCAGTCAAACACTCAAGAGTCCCTATACTTGTGATACTTTCCAGACATTAATATTTTGCATGCTCATTTACAGCTGGTACTAGATATCCACTGAAAAAAACCTCAGTTCCAGAGTTACTGAGTTACACAGAACCTATCTTCATGTTTACACACGTGTGGATGTACAAAAATTGGACAGAAGTCCCCAAACCCAACATTTACACAAACAGCAGAATATTTCACTCTTTCTCTAATGCTACTCTACAGTTGCAGGAGGAAGTTCTTTGTCACACCACCATGCTCCCAGATATTTATTTAGACAGTTTCACAAATCTGCAGCTCTACTGGTTTGGATCAAGTATAGTGTTGGAATTCAAGTAATAAACTTCCACTTGACACCAGTCATGCTCCTGGTACCTTGCTGTTCTGCCGACAACTAATTTAGAAATAAACTTTTAGTTTTTAAACTGTCTGATTAAGGACATAAACATGTTATGAAATTACTTTTGCAATTATACTATTATCACTCCAAATCAGAATTAGTAGTCTTTGTCCTCCAAAAATTAGAAAAATTCTAATTATTTTTTTCTTAATTTCAGATTAAAAATAGATTTATATATCTGTCTCAAAAGGCTGGAATAAGTGAAGAAATAGAAAGAAGTAATTCAGAAATTAATAAAGGAAAATATCTAGGAGTCCATGAATCAAGAAGGCCAAAGAGATGTATGCTGTGAAAACATGTTCCTGAAGAGAAAAAGAGAACTCTGAATTTTCAACCAATTACATTGTTTTGATAGCTTAGATAACACTATAATATGTTATAAAAGCTTGCAGCATTATGTGTTCCTTTTAGAGAAGATAATAATATTTGAATCCTGTAAGACAAAACAGATACACTAGCATTACAAATTAGCCAGCCAGATTCTCCCTAAACAGTTTTTAAATATAATAAAGATTTCCGAAACACCTAGAAAAAAAAATTATCCAATAGTCAGGCATTTGTTGGCATTTGCAATACACTTTTTTTTTGTCTATTGAACAAACACTAAAAAATGTATGCTATAAAACTGCACCTATGGTTATTTTATCCATCTTCATTTAGAGTGAGCTACATGTCTCTGAAGAAGCTACAGATTTTGCAACATGTTAATAGCAAGTTTAAAAAAAACAGCTTTGTAAATTCCTGTCTTTGATATCTTTAACATACACTAATTTTCCTCAATACAAAATGAAGACCAGCTCTACCATAACAAGGACTTCAAAAAAAGTATGTATCTCACTAAAAGACATACAGGTAGAAATATTGCCTCATCTACCTCCGCATATTAGTAAAAAAAACCTAGATAACTATTTTTAATTTTTCAGAAAATTATTTGAAATTTGAATAAAAACTAATAATTGCCTAGCCTTCTGTAGGGGAAAAAAAAAAAAAAAACACCAGAGAAAGCCCCTGAGTGTAATTAAAGAGACTGAACACAAGAGGTAGCTCGTGTCTCCATGTTCTTCCTTCGACTAAGAAACAGGAAAGCGAAGGGAACGGCAAATAGAGCTGCCACAATGAAAGATGTGTTTTTAAAAGCAAGATGGACAAAGGGATTTTTCTGGGCTCAGAGAATTCATAGAGAGCGATGAGTGGGTTGTTCTGGGCATACCTCTGTGGAAAGCACCTTGTTCACTCTGAGTCATGCCAGAGCAAAGCCCTGAGTCCACAGAGGAGAGTTCGTTTTCATCCCCACTGCTGCTTTTTTCCCCCCACCGAAAAGGAATGCCATCTGCTTCACATACAACCCCAGCATCTTCTTGAGGATCCTTACCCTAATTCTAGGCCCTTTTTGTACGGTAACAACGCCTTCCTGAAAACACAATGATACTGATATTGAAGATGTAATTATAAATGCGCAAGTTTTCATACCTGTTTTCAAATATGTTAATTAAAATACGGCACAGTTGCAGGAAAAAAATCGGCTAAAAGGAGTGTGATGTGTATAATATTATCAAGTAGATTACAATTATTACCTCTTATTGATAAATATGTTCAGAAAATTAATGCTTCAACACTGCACGTCTAATCACTTTAATCACCTTTTAATACAATGGACAAATCCATCAAAATCTACAGAGATTCCCTCACTGTTAGCTTCCTAAAAGTGCACACTAGGAACTTCCAAATGTTTCCTAATGACAATAATTAGGCAGCTGGCCACAATGCCCTGTACCTCTCTGTGGCTCACTCTCAAATAGTTTCTCCCACTAATGACACACATGCTGAGAGCCAGAATGGAATATTCATTATGGACACACGTCCGGGAGCAGAAGTCTGAAGCGGGCAGAGCAGCTCCCCGCCCTGACTGCTGCACCTCCCTGCCAGTGGCACTCTCAGGTGTCAAACCGGGTGCTGCAGAGCAGCTGTCAGAGCACCAAGCTTATGCACGCCTGCCCAGACTAAATATGCTGCAAAAAAGAGGCTTTAATAAAGATCTTTTAGGCTTGCCTAAAAACACAGATCATCTTAATTTTCATACAATTTGTACATGTTACCTATTATTTAAACCCCAAACGATCAGAAAACAACACCCAGGACCTTTCTAAAGTCACTTTTTTTTTGTCTTTTGCAAAAGAACACAAAAAGCCTGTATGTAAATGCTACAGGTACAGTTCCTTACTCAACCAGGATACAGTTGCAGGTGAATTTTAAACAAGTAACCTCTCACAAACACTTGTAGGATTGAAGCTGTCTCCACTCAAGTTAGATGCAACTTGAGAACAGGCACAGACAAGCACACGTAAATAAATTTCAGATTAGGATCTGTTCTTCAGGATAGCATCCCTAGGGCAGATATGCCCCTGCAATGGCAGGATCCCAGTTTTAGCCAACATTCTTCAAATATATAAATGCACTCAACATGAAAGATCAAATTAGGACCTACCAGTTAACCTTTATCACAAAAACAATGCAAAGAACCACACAGAACTCTTTAGTTTGAATAAAAGCTGTTCTCAACAAAAGATTTCCTATGGGATAAATGGAGTGAGGGAAATTTTGCCAATTGCTACAGTAATGTGTAATATTCAGTGCCGTAACAAATCACATCTTACTGTCATTTCAGTACCCAGTTCCCACTCAGAATCTGTAAATAACAGGTCTCAAAGCACTTAATGTTTTATGCTGAAAAGCTAACTACCTATACAAAAACATTTAATGCATGGTTATGCAGTGAACTGCAACATATGATCTCTACAGTGTAAAATTTACCAAAGCATAAGTAACATTGGGCAAATACTAAAACAGAGAAGGAAGAAAAATAAATTATAAGTGTATTTTTAAGAAAAAAATTCCCATACCACTTAACTTTGCATGATGTTCTTGAGAAACATATTAACGCAATTGAAAACCATACTAGTTTCCAATGTTTACTGAAAACAAAAATAAGGATACTATGACCTTAGTTTCAATCCTGATTTACTTTCAGGGCTCATTAATTTCAAATAAAAATATGCCATTATTAAAATTTTAAAGAGGAAATAATATTATCAACTCATATCCATTTCAGAGTTTGTCAATCTATTATAGTCCACATTTCTTTTTTCATGTACCCATTTCAGGTGCTGTTGAAAACATCTGAAGCAATGATTCATTCCAAAAAAATTTTATTTAAATAACTTAAGTAGACTTAGTGAAATATTTAACCTAAGCAGCTCAACACACTTAAGTTTCAACACAGCTGTAGCCGCTCACTGGAAAATACAATTTTCCCAGTTTAATTGAGTGTACAGTACGTGTGACAGTGTCGGCACTACCTGTGAATAAAAGCTGAGACTGCTAACAGGGAGAAGCAGGTAATTCACCTAATGCTCTTACCCACCTAACATCCTTAAATGCTGATGTTTATTTGACAAGACAAACCAGAGGAATCCAATCCTGGAACACACAGAGGCTGAAGCACCAGAGGAGATTAAATATCAACTAGGGCAGCTGGATGCCATTTCATTTTGGCCTGAACTCAAGTAAAACAGAACACGGGTAACCTGACTGGAAAGCCAACAGAGAAGGCAACAGGAGCCCTTAGCCAGGACCTGCATCACCCCACCCCCCACACACAGACTTAATTGCGTGCTGTTAATGAGAACTGCTTTATTCATCCCCCAGTTTCAAATGGACTCCTTGGGCTCCTTTGCCACAGGGACAAAGGGGAGCAAGGGGAGCCACCGAGATGGCCGAGGCCAGGCTCGCTACCGGAGAGGGGTGTGAGACAGCACCTGACACAGATAACAAGCATGCTCCTACCATTTAATCATTTCTGAGAAACAACTTCACAGCACTGGCTAAGATTTCTGGAGTCTGTCAGAGTCAAAGGATTTGGGCATTTAGGCACCCAAGGCACTTCTTTAAACTGGAGCTTTGACAGCATCTGGACACAAAGCTTTTGCAGAGGCTGACTTCAGCTCCACTCGCTAATCTGCTTACGCTCCCTCGGTGGCCCCTAACCAGAGAGTGGCTCCACCAAAGCACGGCTCAGGGGGGCCAAACCACAGCTGCTTCTCCAGCAGGATTCACAGACAAAACCTGTCACCCAAAAACAAGAAGAGGAGCATCACACTAGTTGCAGTCAAGTTTCAGGGAGGGACATCACACATTGACGTGTTACTGTCACATTTGTGAGTATCTGATCAAGACAAACTTATCTGAAAAGGTTTTAATATAATTTAATTACTAACATTAAAAATTATTTTGAATACTACAAATTAGGCATATTACAGATCATAAAAACCACAGAATGTTAGGGGGTTCAAATGGATCTTAAAGATCATCTAGTCCCAACTCACCCTACCATGTGCAGAGACACTTCTCACTAGGTCAGATTGCTCAAGGCACTACCCAACCTGGCTTTAAAAACTGCCAGGGTTGGGACAAATATACTGGGTTTTAAATGGACAGCAAGGACAGGGAGGTACTTATTGGGTCACGAATCCACTTACTCCAATATAATTGCCTAGACTACTTCAAATCTTCCTCAGTTTACAAAAAAGGAAACTGAATTACTGTAGTCTTTCATCACTCACTTAGACCTCACTATAAATATCCTAGATGAAGAAGTACTCTATCACATTATGGACAGAATACAAACAAATGCTCATAGTTACACTCAGTGAATCCATTTCCACTAAATATATCTGAAGTATCATGAACAAATAATTTTTCTTCTACGGACAACCTATACAGATGTAAAAAGAAAAAAAATTACTCCACCTCTGCAACAGATCACAGAGCTATTTTTGTTAAGTTAGAAACTCTAAGCAGAAGATATCTGTCCTTAGTTCCAACAGCTATCTCAAAGCTCATTACTTTGGATATAAACTTGAAAAGGGGAGAAATAACCCCCTACAAATCCATAACATTTAACTGAACTAATTTCATGTACTATTGTAATGCCCATCACACAGTCTTCTGACCACCAGACATGAAAGACTGTGACAAACACCTTCTCTACCATTCCAAACAGTTTAGGATTGTCCCTCAGTTTTGCCATCTCTTGCTTCCCTCTACAGCTCATTTATAGCTCTGTCTAGGAGCACAAGTCTCAGTCACCTCTGAAAAAAAATGCTGGTGACTTTCTACTATTGACAATAAAACCTTGATATTTACCTTTCCACTTTATTTCCTACTTTTTTTTTTTTTTTTGATTTAGCTATAGACAAACTTCTCCCTTATTCCATGGCTGTTAAGTCTTCAGAGCTTTTGGGGACAGAACTTTTCAAACATCTTTCAGAAATCCAAGTGAGAAATACTATATGGATCATCCTAATTCCACCAGAATCCAAACAGATTCATGAAATACGACTTATACTAACAAACATATAAGTTAGAAAACATGTCGCCCCTCCCCACAAGATCAGATTCATGAAAACATCAGGATGTAAGAAGAGCAACCAATTGCAAAGTCTTCCTTCCTTGTTTGTTTGTTCCTTTGTCAGCTCAGACTCTGCTCCTGCTTACAGGCAGTTGTATTGTATAACTAAATCCGAGCTGGCTGTGCTACATTCCTTCTCCTCCTTACCAAGGTGTACCATAACAACAATTTCTCCAAAACAGACTTGCCCAAAGTCACATAGGATGATTGTGACAGAGTCAAAACACAGCCAGCTACAGGAGGAGTGGAAGATCAGTTTTTTCCCCAGAGGTCCTCCAGTTATTCCACTGAATTCCAGAAGAGAAGTTTGTCTATCCTCTCTTCTTCCACAGTTAGATCACCGGGATTCTTGTGTATTCTGCTTATATGCTGTAATGGAATGCTCTTTTTTAAAATCTGGAGACTTCCTACTTTCTTTCACCATCTACTATCTTAAAATTTTTCTTTAAAAAGAAAAAAATTTATAGGTACTGTCTTAATTCCATCTACACTGAAGTTCACTGCCATGTCACTAATTTACTCCTTCCAAACTTTTTCTATTAAATTAATTCATTGCATTACAGATGTTGTTATTGATTTATCTACTGAACTAAACATATAATGAAGCAGAAAGGAAAACCAACAAAAAAAATTATTGCTTTTTTCTCTCATTAATTTTGTCATGGCTCCAAGAATAATTCCCTCAACAGCAACAAAAAGCCATATGCTTTTCCACTTCAGCCTTTCTGTAAAACCAGCTTTCTAGCAGTCGAATTAAGAAAGTAAGTAGTGATGAAAAGAAACTTGAAAACAAACAGAAAGGACAAGTTAGTTAAAAATTCAGGCTATATTTTAGAAATTAATATAACTAGATTTTTTTTTTTAAGGGACAATTTTCTTCAGACTGATGATTCCTACGGTACTATTTTAGGACTATAACAGAGAAACTTGAATCAAAATCAGTAAGCCTAAAGGATTTTTTTTGTTTGATCAAAGCATGAGTTACAGCTGCTACATTTTATGAGTCCAACCCAAAAGCTGATCTAAACAGTATGAGCAAAGACAAGCTAGGTTCGAATTTGCAACAGGTTTTCAATTTCAGGGTATGAGAATCATGAAGTGTTTAGTAAAATGCAGCAGAAGATTAATGTGTTAATCTCTGCAAGTCACCAAAACATAAATTCACTGAATGCATCAATAAGTACCTATCAGCTTCTGGAGTGATTTAAAAGGAGCCTATCTGAGCTCCATATCACTAAGCTGTTACATTTGGAAATGATTAAGAACAGGTAAGAGCAGTTTCAAGTATTTGTTTAACCTGGATTCAATATCCATACAGTATCTAGGAGGTCCTATGAAAACCTGAAGGAAACACTGCCCTTTCCATGAGATGGATGCAATACATTCAGAGGGGCTAATCAAGCACTTTACTTCCCAATAAAAGTGAAGTGAGAGTACACGTAACAGACCTTTTTTTTTCTGGCAGATGAAAATGCAGTTGCTTTTTGGAAGCCATAAAAAGGAAAGGGGTGGGGAAGGGAATGAACAGATACATCAAGATGGTTATCCTGATCTTTGCACCAGCAAGCATCATACACCAGCTCCATAACACCTTTACAGAACAATCCTTCACATTATTAGCAAACACTCTCACTCTTTTGCATTTGATGGCCACTCAGAAGACTGAGAATGGGAATGAAGAGAACAGAGCCAAGAGGCAGAGGGCTAGACAGAAATGCTCTGAAGACCTACCCTGCTCAGGTTGGACCCTGCTGCCTACAGCCACAAACCTTCAACTTGCAAGCTAGCTAAGCAAGGATGGCTCCATATCCAAAGATTTAAATTGTTTACTACAGAGTTTATTTGCTCACTAAACCACCACTTTGTCACTTGGAAGACTAAAGTCTTACATTTTTACTAATTAGTAGATGTCAGCTAGTATTGTTTTAAGATGTGTAACAGGGGGAAAAAGAGTTTAATTCCCTGTTCTGTAATCCACATGTAGCTGTTCAGGTGCCTAAATACTGACTCCAAGACACTAGGCCAAAGGCAATGCTCAAGTTATTTAGTTCATTTGCATCTGAGTTAAGTATCTGTATTCAGCCCATCTCACTTCTGATGGAGCATGGAAGGAAGAAAAATTAATTCATTATATTTCAGTAACTGAACATATTTTTACATGTACAGAACTGAAGTTCAGTGAATTGTTTTGTAGCAGCAAGCATCAGCATTTGTAATAATTCAGGAAATCACTGTCATTCTAAGGAGACAAACTATTACACCACAGCTCTGCATCTGTTTCCCCCAATGCAAATCTGTCCATGTCTGTGAGCGAGCGCCGGTGCCAATGTTCCACCGCTTGTCTGTGGAGCAAACAGGTGCAGGAGCTGATGGGGAAGAGCTGGGAGCCTCAGCCTGCATCTGCACTGCTGCTATTGTGCCTCAACAATGTCAAAGTGAAAAAAAACCACTGCCCAGTGTCATCCATCAAAGCACTGAGACGGTGTCAAGAAAAGAAATGTGTTCTCTGCTGTCAACTTGTTTTAATGAAAACGCATTGCAATATTTAAAAAGTTTTCAAAGCTGACTCCTATTTCTGACAGCTGACAGATTTATAAAAGCTATTTTTGATGAAAAATGAGCAACAAGATTAACAATATTCAAAACAAAGAAATCAGTGTAGTCTGCCTGAACATGCCAAAGTACTAATAGAGGAAGAGAAAGTAATTCAGTAAAGCAAGGACTGTAGAAGAGAACCTAAGGCAGTTTAACAGCAATATTTAAAGTTTACAGTATTTTAAAAATTAGAACTGCCCCATATGAAAAAAATTTACTTCAAGTGTGACACTGGAACACTCTAGTTCTCTCAAGGACGAACACTTCATGTTTGATCTTGCTCTCAATAAAACCAGAATGAAAGCAATGAAAGACACAATAGAATTATTGCCACCTCAATTTTCTAATTTTCCTGGCTTTTCTTTTCAGAAAACAATTCTGTGGAATTTCTTTGTTTGTGTGAGGTTTTTCTTTCATGTGTTTTTTTTTTTTTTTTTTAAGGAATTAGTAAATGAAGTAGAAAACTACCTTATGAAAACTTTCCATAACTCATTTTAAACTTGATCAGCACAGGAACAATTAAAGCCTTTTTAAGTTTATAGTAACTTTTCTAACCATCTCTTCCATATGTATAGCATACAGCGGATATAAGTTCAAGAGGCTGTGTAAATTTTTTTTCTGACCAGTAGGAATAACCATAACCACCATCCTGTTCTGCACTACTTTCCAACTTTTGGTCACGAATTCTATCCTATGCTTTGGATAGAATTTCCACATGAGGAAAGTTTTTTGTAACCATTCCCATTCCTATAAAAGTTCTGGCTCTACTTGAATATAAAAACAACAGGAGATAAAAGTCATTGGTGTAGAAGGAAAGCTGCTGTATTTGCCATCATGGAAACATAACTCACAGCTGGAGTGCTACAAGGGTTGACTGTAAACGCTTCTGAAGGGACAGGCAAGGAAGGAGAAGTCGGGTAGCCCTGTGTATGTTAGGAACAGTTTGGATTGCTTAGAGCTAAATGATGGTGATGCTAGAGCTGAGTGTTTATGGGGAAGCATCAGGGAGAAGGCCAACAGCGCAGACACCCTAGTGGGAATCTGTCACAGACCACCTAAACAGGATGAAGTTACAGAGGAAATATTTTATAAGCAGCTGACGGAAGACTCACAGTTGCTGGCCCTTGTTCTCATGGAAGACTTTAACTTACCAGATGTCTTCTGGAAACACAGCAGAGAAATAGTCCAGGAGCCACCTGCAGTTTATGGAAGGTGACTTCCTGGCACAGCTAGTGAGGAAGTCACCTAGGGAAGGTGCCTGTTGGTCCTGTTGTCTGTAAACAGAGAAGGACTGATAGGTTATATGATGGTTAGAGGCAGTCTTGGGCACTGAGATCACAAAACAATAGTGAAGAAGTATGAATGAGGCAGAACTGCCACAGGCAGCAGAATTGTCACCTTGGACTTCCAGAGGGCAGACTTTGGCATATTTAGGAGCCTGGGTGACAGAGTCCCTTGGGAAGCAATACTGAAGGAAGAAGGAGTCCAGGAAGCCTGGACATTCTTCAAGAAGGAAACCATACAGGCAGAGGAACAGGATGGCCCCTCCACATGCTGAAGGACCAGTCACTGGGGAGAAAGATTAGCCTGACTGAACAGAGAGCTTTGGCTGCAAGTCAGGGGGAAACAAGGAGAGCTTATGACCTTTGGAAGAAGAGACAAGTCACTCAGAAGGACTACAAGGATGTTGTGAGGTTATGCAGTGAGAAAATCTGAAAGACCAAAGCCCAACTAGAACTTTTATCTGGCTATTGCCATGAAAGACAATAAAAATGCTTCTATAAATACATTAGCAACAAAGTGAAGGCTAAGGAGAATCTGCATTCCTTGCTGTTTGCAGAGGGAAGCATAGTGACAAAGTAGGAGGCAAACGCCAGTGTACTTAACGCCTTCTTTGCCCCGTCTTAAATTAAAGAGCAGTTCTACAGGTACCCAGTCCTTGAGCTGAGAGACAGGGATGAAGAGGAGAATGAAACCACCATAATCCAAAGGAAGCAACCTGCTACACCACCTGGACACACTCAAGTCTACAGAGACAGATGGGATCCACCCAAGGGTACCGAGGGAGCTGGGGGAAGTGCTCAGGCAGCCCTTTTCCATCAGTCATTAGCAGCCAAGGCTAAGCAGGGAGGGCTCAGGTGACGGGAAGCTGGCAAATGTGATGCTCATCTACAAGAAAAGAGGAAGGAAAACCCAAGAAACTACAGGCCTGTCAGCCTGACCTCAGAGTTGGGAAAGGTCATGGAGCAGGTGATCTTGAGTGCCATTACACAGCACATCCAGGACAACCAGGGAATCAGGCCCAGCCAGCACTGGTTTATGAAAAGCAGGTCCTGCTTGACCAACCTGATCTCATTCTATGACAAGGTGACCGCTTACCGGATGAGGGAAAGGCTGTGGATGTGTCTGCCTAGACTTTAGTTACTAAAGCCTTTGACACCATTTCCCACAGCATTCTCCTGGAGAAACTGGCTGTTCATGGCTTCGATAGGCATGCTCTTTGCTGGGTAAAAAGCTGCTTGAACAGCAAGGCAGTTTTTTACCCAGTGGTGGTACATGGACTTACATCCAGCTGGCAGCCAGTCACCAGTGGTGCTCCCCAGGGCTCAGTATTATCTCTCTTAGCTGTTTAATATTGTTATCTGGATGAGGAGATTGAGGGCACCTTCANCAGTTCTGGGCCCCTCACCACAAGAAGGACATTGAGGTGCTGGAATGTGTCCAGAGAAAGGCAGTAAAGCTGATGGAGGGTCTGGAGCACAAGCCTTAGGAGGAGCAGCTGAGGGAGTTGGGGGTGGTGTTTAGCCTGCAAAAGAGGAGGCTCAGGGGAGACCTCATCACTCGCTGCAACCATCTGAAAGCAGAGTGTAGCAAATGAGGGTCTGTCTCTTGCCCCACTAACAACTGCTGGAACAGAAGGAAATGGCCTCAAGTTGGGCCATAGGAGCTTTAGATTTGATCTCAGGAAAGATTTCTTCACATAAAGGGTTATCAAGCAAGAGGCTGCCCAGAGGAGTGACTGTGTCACCATCCCTGGAGGTATTTAAAAGAAGTGAGTATGTGGCACTTAGGGACACAGTTTTGTGGTGGCTTTGGCAGTGCTGGGTTAACAGCTGGACTGACTATCTTAGAGGCTTTTTTCAACCTAAAGGATTCTTTGATTCTGTGATTCTAAATCTGTAATGCACTATTTTTGCTGGGGTTTTTTTATTTTTCATTTCTCTACTGCATCAAATTCATCTGAAAGGTAATTTTCCTAAGATTGACAAGGAAACTAAGATCTTGATTTTTCAGTTTTAGACTTGGACCACATGAGACATCTCACTATTTCTGACCCTACTGAAAACTAGAGTAATAAAGCCTGTGGGAGAAAAGAGAAAATTAAAACAACATCGATTTTTCACAAACAAAGTACCCTAGAAGAAAAGCTGTCAGTCATAGATGACAAGAAGCCAGTTACAGCAGAAGCATGAAATGTGAGCATCACTCTCTCACTACTTTCTATTTATTTTAAATAACAGATGAACAGTCATTAATATTTACGGTATTTCAAATTAGTCAGATAACACAATATTCAGCCTGAAGTCAGATTAGGCAGCAGTTGGTTAGATGGATGTCATCTGTCAGGGGCTGTTCTTCTAAAAGCCACTAATACTGTCAGTGAAAATTACAGTCTACAAATCAAAAGAATGTAAGTGTTTGAACTGAAACTCATATGAAATCAGACAGTTCCCACTGGATTTTCCCCATGTGCTATTACCTCCATGATCAATTCACACTTCAAGTGACAGAAATTGCTGAGAAAGGAAAACATTGCTTGCTTTCTATATAAAAAAGTATACTTTGAGCCAGGGGACATATTTTTAGATAATTAAAAATAATTTTCTTTCCTTTTTGTCAAGAAATATTAAAATCAATCTGCTGTAAAGCAATATGCTCACTCACTCCTGTACAGGACAACAGGGGACAAAACTTTGTCGCTATCACAAAAGTGACATCTTATCTTGGAAACAAGATAAAATCCTTTTCCATTAGTAAATTCTGTAACATTAAACAACTTTTTCTAATAGTATTAAAACAACAGCAAACTCACTCACTCAGAACCAGTGTGACTGTTCAAAACACATGTCAAAATATTGCTTATACAGCACAAAAAACTCCCACAAGTTTTATACCATTCAAGGATCATCATTCCACAAAAACAGTGGCATAGCACTCAAAATATACTTTTAAGTACTGAAGGGTACTAGAACACTAATTTTCTGTTTCTGCTAAAGTGCAGAGAATATGAGTATTTTGAAATGGAGTGTTATGATACATATATCCAGAAATCATCTTTTTTTTTTTTTTTGTCCCATCTAGTTTGTATTTGGCAGGCTTTTCCCCCCCTTATTTGGAACAAAATGGCTAAATCTAGAAAGGTATTATTGCAGCTGACAACAGTGTCCTTTGAAATGCATCATCCCCACTTTGAGGATATAACACTGCACAATAAGCAGCAAAAAAACCGCATGCATGCTGCTTCCTTGCTAATCAGGAAATGCCACCAAGAATTTAAAATTAATTATCAGTGTGCAGCACTACTGGGTGGCAGCAGGATGCTGAGTTTGTACAGAAGGGTGGGCAGATCCCTACTGGGCAGCACGTGGAAGGCGAGGCAGGGGTGTACCCTTGTGGTGAGGGCAGCTCCTGCAGACCAGGCTGGGACAGCAGGAGCGTGGCTGGAACATCCTGTGACAGTCACCAGCACAGTGGAGGCTGGAACACAGGATCTGCAAGGAGATGCCAAGAAAGCTGGGCTTAATCAGTTTAAAGAGGAGGCTAAAAGAGAAGCTTGTTGCTGTCATCTGTGACCTAATGGGAGGGGAAAAAGAAAACAGAGCCAGGATCTTCTGAGAGATGACCCAGAAGTGGGAGGAGATGCAACAGTCACACTAATTGCAACACCAGGAAGTCAGATGAGGCTTTGGAAACAATTTTTCACCTTGTCAGCAAACAGTGAGACAGGTGCACAGAGGCCTGTGCAATCTGCAGCTTTGGAGATGCTCAGATCCAGACCTCCCAGGACCTGTTTGCAGCAAGGGGTGGGTTGGACTTGATGCCTACAGAGGTCCCTACCAGCCTCAACCATCCTATAGCTCTTGACTCTGTTTTGCTTCTTACTCTCCTCAGTGCCTACATTTCAACAGCAGATCATTCAAGCGAGGCAGGGTGAGTATTTCCAGCTGTGAGAAGTTTGGGGAATACACACAGAACCTGCCAGCTCAGCAGGCTGCATCCGGCCCAGCTTAACCCAGTCTCCTGTGCCACCACCAGCCCTTCGTGGGCACAAGCAAGAACAAGGACCTGCCTTCCCCTGTCCCTCCTCCTCTCTCAGCATTGGGTAATGTCATGCACTGCCAAGTGGAATGGCCAACTGGCCGGTTTGCTCCCTTGGCTAGCAGGGCTGGACCCCTGAATGCCTTTTTCACCCAGATTTGCTAGGGCAGACTCGTTCTCTCCGGTAATACCCAGAGCTCTGGGATGCTCCCAGCATCCAGACTGCTCCTTGCAGCAGAGGCCATTTGTATTCCCCTTCTCCTGTGACATGTCCTTTTTTTCTGGCAGAGTTATCAGCACGCTGACCCCACTCATCGCAACCAACAATTCCCAGTGCTGAAGCCAGGGAGAGATGGGAAGCACAGCCATGGCCAGGGAAGGCAGGAAGTCACACTCATCTGCAGCACCACCACAGTCCTAGATCAGCTAAAATCTGCCACAAAGCCACACTTTCAGGAACCAAAAAGTGTGGTTAATCATGTTAGCTCTTACATGAGCTATAACAACAATTACTCAAACAGAATTAAAAATAATAGCTCAATTTAGATCAGATGAACCTCTAAATTGTAAAAATAAAGCCTAATATTTTGCTTGCATTAAAGAAATCTCCAATTAAATTTGAAAACCACCTGGCAACATGCTGTTATTTTTAACACCACAACAAAATATTTCTTGAGACTGTATGACTGTGTGTAATACCATAATAACTTCCAGGACAAGGCACTAAGAGAAGGAACCCACAACTCTGGAAGAGGACAACTTCTCCCTCAGTGCACTGGAAATCGGCAGCAAGGAGGGCACCAACCAACACCACCACAGCAAATGCCATCAAGGCACGATGATTTGCACTGCTGCAGGGAGCACTCCAACACACACATCTGCCACAATCTCCATGAACAAGCCTCAGTAAGAAAAGGAAAACATGAATTCAAGACTCACAATGGCCAAATCTCTATCATTCCACTCTGCTTCGGTTTTACTCTGTTTAACTGAAGGTGAGCCTACTTCACCAGCTACAACCCACCTCACCCTGCTGCAACCAGTTTTCATGATAATAGCTAACCACTGTGGTTAACAGCTTGCCAGGCTCCACAGGGAATGAGTTTTGCTAGGCCAGCTCTCTACTAACAACCCAGCTGCCAGAGGAACCTACATGGTCTTATCTCCCAGTGCTCTGTTACACATATCACATGCTTTTCCTCTTTACATGCTTGTCTGGTTTCATTTTTTAAAAAATAGGATCAGATTTTTCACAACAAATCCTCAGGCTCACACTTAAAGCTGATTTCCTTCTCCCCAGAGAAGGCATTTGAGATTCTCCAGAGAATTCAAAACAAACTCTTGCAAAAGATAGGAAGAAAATCACTAGATGAAAAGTAATCACAGATCATGATTTTGAAAAATAACATCTAAAAATTAAATTAGATTAATTAATCTTTATTCACTGCTTAGTTATCTTAAGTGATTACAAACAATTTGCTGGTAGCTGATGCTATGGCTTTTTGCTCACCAGACCTGTCACACACCAATAGTCCTGATCCTGGCACATCTACTGCATACTGATGTGAAAACCCATTACCCTTTTGGGCAACCCCCTTCCCTCACACCCCCAACCTTCCCAGGGCCATTTTTCCACTCCCTGCTTCTTTCTAATAAGACAGCAGAAAATGTAACTCATAGGCCTTTGCCTGCTCTCAGATGCTCATAACAAGGGATCTGGAACACTCCTATCAACTGAGTCATATTTAAACACAGGGACTGGAAGGTTTTCTAACAACACTCTCTTTGTATGTATTGTTCCACATCTGGGATAGCGG
Source organism: Phainopepla nitens (assembly GCA_013400175.1). Lineage (NCBI taxonomy): Eukaryota > Metazoa > Chordata > Aves > Passeriformes > Bombycillidae > Phainopepla > Phainopepla nitens. The sequence continues at coordinate 159,465 of VXBQ01011160.1, read as the reverse complement.
GCAGCGAACCCCACATGGTTCAGGAATTATAGAGCTTAAAGGAAAAGGGAAAAAAAGTTTGTCATCTCAATTCTGTAGCACTCCGTGGAAGAAAAATAGGAATATTAGTGAGTAAACCACAAATCTGCAGTCTACGCAAGCCTTGTGTGAGCATGGAACTTTGCCAGGTTCCCAAATGATGTATGCAACACACAAGTAGTTATCAGGAAAACAGTTTCAGATCTTAATTAATCCACTGAGGCTCCAGCCCATGTCCCAGTAATCAGTCAGCTGGCAATGACAAAGAGAAATGAGACTTGAGAGGTTCTCACAAAACAGCTAAAAATAAAACTGGATCTGTTTTTTATATTCCCCGGCACATAAGGATTTTGCTCTCAAATTTTTACTTATTTATAGTTTATACTTCATGCAACTGATTTTGTTTGTTCTTCATTCAAAACATAACAAGAGGCAAACTACTTCTCCTAAAACTATCAAATATTTTATACATTATGTTATATAATACTTGCACACTTAAGAAGACCAGACTACCTATTGCTGGAATGTGATTTCTATGCAAATCAACCAATGTGACAATATCACCAGCCAGTGAATGTAATTACCATCAGATTTTCTACCTCAGAACAGATAAGCCCAGGGAAAGCAACAGAATAAAAAAGTGATCTGTACTAATAAATAATTTGATGGGAAGATTATCTTGAAAGAGGTTCACTGCTACATCAGATAGGATATTTGATATTGTTGGGTTTGAACACTTTATGATTTTCCATTTTTAGTAAGTTAGCTAAGCTATCAAAAAAACCCACAGAACAGCAAGAGAAGCATAGCAATTTGCCTTAACATTTTCTTACATCACTGCAAATCAGAAAATGTAAAAAATGTTTTTTTCAAAAATGTTCTCAGATTCTTATCCCTATTTTACCAATAATTTAATAATTTTCATTAGGGGAGAGGTCAACATAAAATTTTACCACAAAAAAGAAAAATAAGAAATTAAACTGGAAGAAGGGGAAGTCAGTGATACTAAGGCCAAGGAAGCAGAAAAGGATTTTTCAACATATTGTGATTTTGAGAGACTTTGATTGATATCAATCTGCCAAAACATTTCAAAAATCATTTTGGCTTGCCTGCCTGTATAAGCAGAAGCAGTGTCTTGTTCCTCCAGGGAACCACCCAAGTAAAACCACATTTATTGTGAGCAACAAAGTCTACTATTGTCTCCTAAAACAGCAAAGACCAAAGCACAGTTTTAAATATTCTCAGATGTCAAACATCTATTAGAAGAATGTTTTTTTAAAAAATTGAGAAAGAAGCTGAATCAACACAGAAAAGCATTTTTAAGTAACATTTCTCCTGGTAACTGAACTACTGCTCACTCAGAAACCCAGGCCTGGACCGAGTCTGTGGAACCATCAGCTACACTCTGCTGAGCAGAGCTGGGTCTGGCTGGTTGAAAACTGATCAGATTCTGGTAACTTCAAACCCATAATTTTTCAAGTTCAACAGTAACAAATGCAGTTGTGTTTTGGGTTCAATGGCATTTCCAGTACACACAGAAGTAGCTGTCCTTGCAGAAGAGGGGGAGGGCAGGGAGGAGGTAAGAATGGTTTTGTCTCACTTAATTATAATGATCTGAAGATTGAAACAAGACCAAGCTTGTAGGAAAAATTAACTTTTCTTACAGTTAACTGGAGCATTTAGAAGGGGAAAAAATACATTCTTGAGTCAGATAAGCCCTTATTCAGATCTTTCCAATACACAAACGTTGATCAAAACAGACCTTTGTCTAGAGTGCTTAATTTCAGATGTATCACCCACTAACATATTGTAACCAAGCCAAAGTAGAAAAAGTCTCTTAAAACTACTCCCATAATTCAGCATCTATGAGTACTGCAGTCCAGACACACATCCCTATGAATAAGAATTATTAGCAAAGCACTTTTTCTGGAAGTGACACCATAAAAGATTTAGCTAAAGGAGATGATGTTTTTTTCTCTTAAATATAAATAGAATTAAGAAGATTAAATAATTAAGCCAACAAGAATACACAGCATACACATTCAGGACTGTTCAAGCAACAGTCTCAATTCAATAATTGAGCATATTTTTCATGAACCACTAGAGGTCACACAGTAACCATGGCAGACGTCCAAAAGATGAGTGGACTCGAGAACCTTATGGTCTAATAAAATCAAAATACAGGGGTACTCACTGATTTGAAATTGTCCACAAATGAAATTCTGAAATTAATTTGAGTAGCCTAGTTCTCCAAAAATTCAATGAACTTGAATGTTCACAGATGTAATTTAGTATTTTACATCTTCATAAAATTGAGATTTATTATTTTTACTTCTAAAAAACCCATCAAATAATGGGTGGGGGTGCGGCAGGATTGTCAGAGCTTGCAGCCCTTTTGAAGGTTTTCCTGACTTCTTCAAATATTGCCTCATTTGAACTTCTGGAACTTCAATTCAAGCAAAACAGCTTCAGCTATACCTATAATTAACACTAAAGAATCACAATAAGAGCTGTAATATTCTAATATTTTGCTAGTGAACTTCTTGCTACGTAAATAGACATTTTAACATTGCAAGAACAAGAGAAATAGTAATAAAACTAAATATGATCCCACACAAATAAAATATATTGTATTTTTAATCTCATACCAAAGTTTACACTGGACACAATAATTTACATTCTCTTAAATATGAATGGATGCATGCTCTCAAAATTTAGATGCAGTTGGAATGGTCAGGGTCTGAAAACTACTTGCTTGCAAGAAATTCACTTTAGTGCTACTGAAAATCTAGGCTGTTTCAAAGCATTTGAAGAAACACTATTTGCAAAGGGTTAAAGTGCTTTATATTGTAAAGCTAATTAAAATTTCCCTGTAAAGTTCCTTTAAACCCTTCAAGAAGGTGCACACAAGTGCAGAGGGAGAGATGGATCAGAGTCAGTGATCCTTCCATATTAGATTAAATTTTCGGGATCAGTATACCAAGATATTTCATGAACTGACTCATTTTTTACTCCACTTACAACAGTTCACAAGGCATCTTCTCTTCAGAGAAATTTCATTTAGTTAGATCCCAGCAACGAAATATAAAGGAAGACCTGCATATGAAAGTCTTACTATGGCAGAGCAGCACTGCCGAGGCATTAAACTGCCCTCTAACCCAAGAACTGGTCCCACCAGAACAGGTGCTTCTGTTGACTTGCAGTACCTGTTCTGGAATAAGTAAGATATTTCACTCCCTAAAGCTCTCAGTCTGGTACATTTCAACATTAAAAAAAAATAATAACAATGAAGAGCAGTGGAACAGCTGTAATCTGAATAATAATTTATAAAGTTTCAGCATTTATCATGTTTTTCAGCACATCAAACAACACTACCAAAGCTCACAGGACACATATTGCACTATAGGGGCAATTCCTTGAGACAGAACAGAAATCATAAATCACATCTTAAAAGCAGAAAAGAAGTAGACTTTTTCAGCATAAAATTATCACCATAAATCTATCTAGCTCTTAAGAAATATTACAGAAAAAAAAAAAATCCAGCTTTACCTGCACACAAGCTTGTACATATACACATACCTACACACACACAGACTGCAAATCAGCAGAGACTGCTTTCCACTTCACACTAACACAGTTGGATTTACAAACTCCATAAAAATTTAGAAGGCAAGAATTTTTTTTTGAGGAATATCCAAATACAAACCTGCTTTTTCTGTGCCTGCTTTTTCTGAGCACCCAAGGTAGCAGACTTAAAGCTAAGAGACTTGGACTGTCTCCTAACTTTCACTGAATCTCTCCGGCGATCATATGAAAAAGATGATGACTTCTTTGTAATTTTCCTCCTAGCTGTGTCTGCCATTTCATCCAAAGTATGGTTACCTTCAAGTACACAGCATCCCAAGAAAATAAAAACTCGGTATCATCAAAGCTCCCACCAAGCTTGTACGAAACAGTCTTAAATCCTACAGGAAATCTAGCAGCCTGCAAGGAATGGAGCCCACCGCAGAACAGTTTCAGTCCTTCCAACAGGTTGCAGAAATGAAAAATGCCGATGGTCCTGCACTGCTGTATGTCACTGAAGAGCAGGCAGAACTCCTCCTTGCTGTATAAACTCAAACAGGCTTCAGCAGTGATGCTAATCTGAAAACGTAGTGACTATCCTGCTGAGCACGCTAAAGGTGAACAGGAGGTAGTTCTCTGCACACCAACAGGGTGTGGAAGTACACCAACAGGGTGTGGGGATGAAGCAGAAGACTTTGGGTTCAAAGCATCTTCTTAACTCCTTCCTCTCTGGGCTACTGCTGGGAAGTCAACTGAAAAGCTCCCAAAAAAAGACAGCATTATTTTCTTCTCCGTGGATCTAGGGCCCTTTCTAAAGAAACCTTCAGCATGCGGCAACCACCTCATTAAATGCATTCATTAGGGGCCCTGTTTTAATCCAATTTAAATATTCCCTTCTCTCTCTTTGTCAGTAAGACTATTCACACTACAAACCTAGGAGATACTTCCACTTCTAAGGCAACTAGAAAAGAAAGTACCTGACTCTGAACCTTACTGTCCTTCCTGGGAAATAACTACGGAATTACAGCAGTCTCTTAAGACCTGTGGGTATCAATGGATAAGAGCGTAATGAATTCTCATCCTAGTGATAGTGTGGGAATCTTATCAGACAGCTGAGATTGCACCTTTTGTACCAGGACTGTGTTTAGGTAGGAATGTTTATCTTGCATAAGGTATTAGTCAAGGAAATCTACAAGGGTGTAGAGCCCCAAGAGTTGCTGCTACTGATTTCCATTAAGCAAAACACATCCAAAGGGCCAAGCTCTACAAACCACTTAATCCACGTTGAAAGACAAGGAGGAAAACTACCATTTGACAAACTTAGGCATGGTCCAGGGTCTCTTCCAGAAACTTTTCCTTATTTTATTCATGATGCTACTTCACATACAAAACAACTGTGAATAATTTATAGTTGCAGGATTATCCATTACTATAATTAAGCTCTAATATGGGTCAGTCCTCTGGTGTATGAGTCTCACCACCCCTGTTAGGAAATATCTGTGAAGCTGGAACAGCATTTCTTTTAAGACCTGCTGATTTCAAGGAGTAAGAGAGTAATGTTAATGAATCCCCATAACCAACCTTTCCTGCAACAACTTCTTCCTTTGTTGTAGGATGAATAATATACCTCTAGGACACAGTGATATTGCTAAAATTAACCAAAAGCTGTCAGAATGTTAAGTATTTATTAGCCATAATGGCCTAATTCTAGATTCACTGCACATTCTTTGTGGAGATTTACAGTGTGAAGGATTAGAAAGTACAGCTTTATATTATCTACAACTATATCTAACCAGTGAATCTGTAATTATTACAAGATATAGAAAAAATCCATTATTAAATATTTTTAGTACAAAGTCTCTCTTAATTGTGATGTGTTTATAATACTGTAGCAGTCATTATCTGTAGCCACATACTGACCTTCAGTGTTACTAATATTAGACACTCTGAGACCATCATCATTTCAACACTTTGTGGTTTTCACCAAAGTTTAGATTAAAGGAACTTTTTCTCACAAACTGAAATCCTGCTTAAATTACCAGTTTCCATGATTTACAAGCATCACCTTTTTGAAGAGTTGAAATAAGCAGAGAATTCAGTATTATGTGTTTGCAAACCTCGACATCTCAAGAAAAAACATACCCTCCAAAACTTTGTGAATATCTACAGTATTTAATAAACATCACAGATATTCTGATGAAAATTAAGGTCAAGGAAAGTTTGAAAACCTTTTGCAGACAGCTACTCTTATGACAGTTGTACTTGATGCCCCAGATCTTGCACTCAAAAAAACAAAGAACCACTCCTCAATATCACCTCTGATTCTACAGCCATCTGTGGCTTGCTTTTTACAATGCCTTTTCAAGGCTGAGATGCTGGTCCATCCTGGACACTGCTGGTGGAGGATGTTAATCTGTGCCTGGAGTCAGTGGTGGCATTAGCCCTGTGCTTTTTGCTATTTCTACAGAATCTTTTTTGGTTGCTTGGTTTGGTGCTGGAGGAGGCAGAGGGCTCACCAACAGCACACACAGCAGAGAGATCTCACCAGCCCTTCCCTTCTCCACCCCTTGCTGCACCACAAGGACCACTCCAGCAGCTCCACAGCCACTGGCAGCCTTGCTGCACTGAAAAGCAAGGTCTCAGCCCACTCATGTTCCCCTTCTTCTTCTTCCTTCATACCTCAACCACTCCCAGCAGCAAAGTCCTCTCCCTTTCCTCCTCAATTTGCCAGGTCCCTTTGGTGAACTTACAGTGTTCATGAAATAGCAGAAAAATACTCAGATAGTTTTCCAAGGAAGAGTCTTCTGCCACTTGAGTGAACAAATGTGCTATGAGATGGGCTCCAAAGAGTCCTCATGAGCCAAGCAGCAGGACTGGGATGAAACTATTGGGGAGAGGCAGAGAGAGGGCAAACTGCTGGAAGCCTTCTGAGACCTGTTGTGTACCTTGCACCTAAGCCACTTGTCCAGAGGTCTATTGCAAAATCACAAACATTCTCCCAAATGTAAGAGCTACTCATTAGTTTGTGTATTCAGTTAAAGCAGTCTCTCTCCAAAAGCATATTTTGGTACCTTTGCCAAAATGATATTACATCCATCATGTTATTGTCTATTCTCTTCATGAGCAGCATTCACCATCCATGTTCAGTTTCCCACACAACAATGGAATTTGTCACTCCAGCATTCAAACCTCCCTTCTCTTCTTTCAGAACAATTGCAAGTATATTGAACAATACACGCTCTATTTTCCATCTTCCAACCAGTTACACATCCATAAAACCCTTCCTCTTATTCCATGCCAAGTCTGTGGGGTTTTTTTACTGTACAAACCCAGTCACTGTTGCTCAGGTCTGTCTTTCTGCTGAGAATATAGGCACATTTGTGAGATATGACTTTCTTGACAACACTGTCATGATATTCCTCAGTATATCGTATTCATGCATGAGCCTGCTATTCCTCAGAGAACAGTTTTCACAAAAATATTCAATTTTCAGAAGTCAGATTTACCTGCAGCTCTTCAGATCTCCATGGAAACTGATTTATGGATTTACAAATGTCAGTTCTCTCCTACCTGGGAGTCCTTCGTGCACCAATACAATTGTTTCAGCATTACAGGAAAGGAATTGGAATACTGCAAGTTATCCCAAAAATACACAGCAAACTAAGAATGGAAATGCTGTCACCACACAGCTAGAAAAAACTAAGTGATGAGGGGATTAACAATTTGAAGAACAGTGCTGAAAGAGGTGAAAAACTAAGAATTACAGTTAGGAGACAACATTTGGTTATATCTAATATCTCTTAGGGATTGAAAAATGAATGTTCCAATATTCATGTATTATGACCTTTATTTCCTCACTGCCATGGATACATGATTATATATTAGTCTCATCCATGAATAGTGTGAAATTAAAATTTAGTTTACTATTAGAAATACTACAAGTATTTAAATTCCATTCTTTGACAGAAGGTAATATTTATATTTTGAGTATGTTATTTTCAAATATGTTTTCATTAAACAGCAGCTGGGAATAAAGACTTTGTAAATACTTTGATTTTCTACTTTAGATTCATCAGCAAGACAGACTTAAAAATCATCATGTGGCCAGCCCAGTAATGAGTCAGTAGTGTCAGTGAAGAAACACCTGGCTTAAAAAAACATTCTGTTTTTACCAGTCTTTGAGATTTTCAGTGATAGAAAATTGTCCATCTCTAAAAGCATAATTAAAATAAAAACCACTGCCAAACAGTAGATGACATCAAGAACCTATTGTTCAAAAACTGAAGATTTTTAACAGAAAATAATAATAGGGTTGTTACATGATGGGTTTCTTCCCAGTATCAATACTTTCCCAAGCTTGGTGGCTCAAGCAGTTATTTTAAGCTGTTACACGAAAAGAATGCCTTATGCTCAAAATGTGTTTTGCCAAGTCACTTGTGAGTAACAAATTGTTTCAAGGTCATCCTGTTTTCCTGGGATACTGGGAACGAAGACACGGAACAAGAAGAGAGAAGCTGCACACTGTGGCAGAAGATAATCATGGCAATAGCTGAAAATTAATTTGACAGAAAGGTTTTGAGGGGGGAAAGGATATACCAATGATGGTATTGTAAATACTAAGAACCATATTTCTGAGTAGTTTTTTGGGCATTTTAAGGTTTTGCTGTCAGATTTGCTGCATGGGACCAGGAGGAGATGTTTCTTCATTCACTCTAGAGTGTTAATCTGTTAATGGCAGAAACAAGCAGCACAAAAAGTTGTTATTCTCTACTCATTATTTTAGGGTTAAATTCTTAAATTACAGAATCAAAGAGAAATCACATGCAAATTCAGCTGCAAGTTTGCTTAAATGAGGCAGAGACACTCAAAATTTAGAACAAACAACACTACTTTGAGTAATCTGATTATGTGCTGATGGAAATCCAAAGATAACAACATTATCTGCACAGCTTTCATTGACTTCAAAAGCTCTTGAACATTTTGAGTGAATGAACAAGCACAGGGTTACCAGAATCTCATTCTTTCTAACAGCACCCTGCTGTCACTGGCCTACCCTGAATTTACTACAGAAATGGGGTCTTGCATAACTGGCCCAAAAAGCAAGAGTGAGAGAGCAAGAACCAATAGCAGCAGGATGCTGTAATCACAGCCCTCCAGTCCCTAGCTAGCCTTTAACCTTAACATCATAACACATTTGCTCAAAATAGCCTTATTTCTGTGTAGGCTCCCAGTTCACATTTGTTACAAACAAAATAGAGTCATCCTTTCCAAACCCACATTTTGTGTATCACATGCCTCTCTAACTCAACAGAGCTTTCCAAGAGGAAGTAAACAAAACAACAGTATTATTTAGAATTGACCATCTGTTTTAACACAAAACCCCAAAGTTCATTTCCTTTCCACTACAGTGGGAAAAGGTCCTAATATGCCTTCATATTATGTGAAGAAACTGCTCAAAGACTTTTTCCCACTAGAAGTCTTCACACTTGAAGCAAGCAGGCACTAACTTCATAGTAATATTAGTAGAATAGAATAGGTCTCTTAAAAGCAGATGCAAATGAAGCACAATTGATCTCACTGAATTTCAGCTTGCAGTTTGCTTACTTAACACAGTTAACTCTAGTTCATAAATGTTTACAAATTCCATTTCAGCACAGACCCATGAAATAAATCTCCATCCCATTCTCACCAGAAGTACTCCACTCAAACCAACAACTTCTTGTGTGTCTTTCTGGGAGGTTCAAAGTTTGTCTAAGCAGCACTAAGCACCAACATCACCTTGAACTCCCAGTGACCTGGGCCAGATAGAGCACCACACACACAAACACAGTGGGAAGCAAGAGACTCCACTCCAGACAAGACCAAACCATATTCCTCTGGTTTTTATCTCTGCACTCAGTGGGTGTAAGCATGAATTATGCAGGGTGAAGAGCTGACTGAATATTTGAAAATGTTAAGTCAAGCAAAGAAAGCCCATGCCTGCCTTAGTTTAGAGAAATAAAGCCAAGCTGTAAATCTAAGCATATACCAAATTACTGTGGTTATTTTTAAGAACGGGTGTTGAATTTATCAGGAGAGTGATAAAGGAATTTATAAGATGCCAAGGCCTTTAACATTTACATGTTGTTAATCCCAAACTAATTGGGCAAAAAATAAGTATATTGGAGCAAATAAATTTATGAATAATTGACATTAGGTTCACACCTACATTGTTTCCATGTAGCTCTATTTGCCCAGCTGATTACCACAACCAGTGGCTGTTAATGGCAGCTCCTTGTTGTTCTCTTGGGAAGAAAAAAACTCTGATTTAATTCACCAATATAGCTACACCAAACACAGACATTTTGATCTCTAAAGCTTCCCACTGAGCAACAGTCTGCGCATTTCTATTCAGGAAAAAATTACATATAATTGCGAACAAAAATTTTTTGTTCAAGTTGTTCAAAATAAAAATTACTATTTCAGTGAGAATTCAAATAGGAGCAAGTTATATTCATACACATACTTTGGGTTTGTTGGATTTTTTGTTTGTTTGTTTTTTTTTAAAGTGAGGTTACACCACAATTTCCTTAATATTTTTTTCATGGATAAACAAGGATCTATGAGATCTCAGGATAAGCATTGCCATATTACACCCAAAGTGCTGGAATTACTGAAATGTCTACGTGCCTCAGTCTAGCTGAAAAAAAACACAGTTACGGATGGTTGGATGGTGATTTTTTTCTGCAGTTGGGTTTGTTGTTTTTTGGGGTTTTTTTTTGCTGCTGAGGATGTCTGCCTACTAAAAACTGAACTGAGGTCATCAAGTATGCTATCATCAAGTTGGAAACTTATCAAGATGACATATGTTTTTCGAGAGTCTTCATAGAGAGGGCTGCTTTTGTAAGTTACAGAAATCCGAACAAAACCGGTTATTGAGTAATCTTTAAAGCATTGGTCTAATCACTAAATGCATAAGAAACCTGTATTTTTAAAGTAATGGAAGTAGGTTACACAGCTGACTAAATGCAAGCTGAAAACAGAATCTTGTTTCTTGTAGCCAAATATTTTTCAAAAACAGTAACAAGTCAGCCCATTTGTATTCATGTTGTAAAAAAACACTGATATGTTTCCACTGAAAATTATCCATATTTCCACAGTAAAACCTGGAAAAAATTACATTTCAATATATTTCAAAAAGTTTTCTAAAAAAAAAAATTCAAATGAGTATTTATTATTTTTTTATTCATAAGGTTATTAACATTAACTGCAGTAACCAAGTAACTTCACATGCAGTGATGTTGTGTAATATAAATGTCTACATCTTATGCTGGCTGAGTTAGAGTCCTTTATGCACTTTCTCAATGAACTATGTTAAAGGGCCTAAGTAAAGCTGTTTCAGAAAGGAACAAAGGAACAAATAGCTTAGCAAAATCAGTTTTTCCATGAAGTTTGTTTCATGTTTTACTCCTTTTTTTTTAAGGAGGAACAACACTGAGCATCACAAATTATTCCAGAAAGCAACTGGCTAACCCTTACTCATCTATTCTGTTTTAGCAAGTGAATAACAAAATATATCGACAGAAGCAGCTAAATAAAGTCACCCTACCATGCTGCATTTTAACATGAAGGACGCCATCAAAGATACTTCTCTCATTCCATTCAGAACAGCTGCTCTAAGGGTCTTTGTATTTGTTACAGGACAGAACATTTTCTCCATGGAGACAGTGGAATAGGAGTAAATATATTCTTCACATCACTTAAGTGTTTTATTTTACTACAGCAGTTCACTAGACAGAGCAATAAATCCATCTAGAGGACAAGTGGTCCTTAGCTGCTCTGCATTCTGTATTATGCTGAAATGACACTGTACAATTATAGAATAAAAGCCCCACCAAAGACAAAAATTACTGATCATCACTGATCCTTAAGTCTAAAGAATCATGGTAAGAGCAAATTGATTTTCAAAAATACAGATGTCAGGTGGTAAATAACACAATGAACTTCTCTTCAAGAATGTAAGGAAGTTCCTTGTGAAAATGAACACTTAAAACTAAAACTGAAACTAAAACACAATGTCCTAGACATTTTTGTCCCAATTTAAAATAAGAGAGATACAGGTAAATGTTTAATTTTAAGCACAGCTAATCCTACAGACCTCAGTAATCATTTAATTACATGTTTAGACACCATCTGTTTAAATGCTTTTTTACAAGGTATGCTTAAATGTACAGATACAGAATATCCCTAACTGGACATTTATTCCAAATCTCACATTACTGAAGCCTGTATTAGCTTCTAGCAACACAAAATCAGTTGATACACTTGCTGTGGAGGCAAAGCCAACAACCCAAAACTACAGGGAGCCAGGAAGGTCAGCTGTAAAACACACTACAGGAAACTAAAAAACAATGACTAATGACCAAAATACTTTGAAAGACCCAAACGTGAAGGTCAAGTGAGAATGACTAATTCAAGGATATAAACCAGAGTAGCACAGTGCATGTTTATACTGCACCTTCCTAATAAATGCTGCAAGGTCCTTCAAAAAAAGGAAATTTTACTCATAGGTGCCATCAGTAGAGATGAGCCTGGCGAATGCAGAGATAAATACTACTAACTGCTAAGCAGCTTGTCCATCTATACACAAAAACAATATTGTAATAACGACTTTGCTTGCTTCAATCACAGCCAGAGTTTTTCAGCTATTAGTCACGCACATAAAAACACCCACAGAGTTTCAGCGTGAGGAATTACCCCACTCCAAGGCAGCAAGGCAAGGTAACATCCAAAGAGTAAGGTCTTGAAGTCACCAGAATTCAAACTTCTGAGGGGAAGAGCATGTGAGGAGCTATGAAGTGCATTATTCAAATAAGTCTGTATGTATATATTTATATTTAGTGACAACTTGCACCAGCCTCCCTGAGGCCTGTAAGCAAAAGCTAAACTAATCACACAGCTGAGCACTTCAATATGAGATAACCAACTAGAGGTTTTAATTAGCTTTTCATGAAATCTTATCTGGGCACTATTTTTACAGAAGAAATTCCTGAAAACTCAGCACTGTTACTCTATACAGCTTGAGTAATCCCAACATTTCAGACAGTGAGGAGTCTTCATGTCCCAAGACTCCTCACATAATTTTTCTTTATAAAGTCCTGGTTGAAATAACCATGTCAATTAAGTTTTCTCACAAGAAATAACTACAGGCAAAGTATCTATTTCTGAAAAATTAGCCTAAGAGTCATCATTTGGCCAGTTTTCAAGGAGCCTTGACAGTGCCTGTTCCAACAGAGGCAATTAAGGATACTGTGAAGGAGTGTGGTCCTAAAACCTGTTTCCAGACTGAAGTCTCTATGAGGCTCAGATGCTTTCAAGAGCTTCAGCTTTCCAGAGGAAAGTGCCATCTTTATACAATTACAGTTTGCCACAGAGTTTCTTACCTGCATGTTTTTGAACAATTAATTCAAAGATATTTGTACCTAGAACTTCAAACAAATAGCCAATAAACAAAAAGCCTCTTAGTTGACTGTGATCTAAATCTCTACTTGAAAAAGAATAAAAACACTAAGGCCCAGCAGTGTATAATTATAGTCTCAAGTTCTGTGTAACTAGCAATCCGCCAAAAATGGTTTTTGAAAAAAAAAAATAACAAAAAACCCAATGCTCAACAGTTTAAAACCAGCATGGGTTTTTTTTGCACATATTCAACTGGTAACACAAAGCTACAACAACAACTTAGAGATGCTTTCTTTTTTTTGCGCATCAATTTTCCACTGTTTGAGGTTTTTTCATCCTTGCAGCCTCCTTTTCCTATTTGAACTGTTAAAGAACCAGAAAGGATGGAAAACCCATGACCTCATTCTAAAAAAAATGTCGTGTTACCCACGACAGTAACCGATTTTTCACATCTGCCAGGCAAACTCCATAAAAAATGTCTGAAGTCTCTGTGTTGGCTCCCACTCTGGGACTCGTGCAGGAGACACGCCCCACTGATGTGCAGTTTGTGCCACGCCGCTCTCGCAGCCATTTGTACTTACACGGTCTTTGTCATCAGCTACATCACAAAGAATGTCATCCAGATCCAAGATCCCACCATCCCCGTGCTCCAGTCGATGCACTTGGATCCAGTAGTTTGGATCCTGCACAAAAGAAGAAGGAAATAGTATCAGATTATCACATGCCCACAGGAAAATGTTATTCCACCATCTAGTCAGCATTGCAGCCTTACAAATGCTTGACATCAAACATGTATTTAGGTCATATTTCTGTAAATAAATGTAAATTGAGATGTAAAGCCCAAGTTATTTTTTTAAATTGCCTCAGACTAGATATGTAGTCTTCCCTCTTCTATCAGATCTGCATGAGTCATAATCCCATCACTGACACAGGACTCTGACATATTCCCAATATTACTGCATGTTACATTCCCAATATTCCTTCCACAAAAGGAAAATACATTGTCCTCAAAATAAAGTATGTCAGACAGTGGTTAACAGGCACAAAAGAGGTCTTTACAGAATAGCTATAAAAGGCACAAACCAATATTTAAACAGCATCAAAACGCTTTCTACCTGTCCTTTGCTAGAGCTGGTAAATGGAATATCTAAAACTAAGAACACTTTCCACATTTAAAATAAAAAATTATATATAATGTGTGGGTGTGACTTGGTATTTATACATGTGTCTAGCAGTAACTGGGGAGACTGGCTTTATAGTCTTTATTTTTACTTTTGATAGCAAAGGAAGCCATAGAGAATGAGGGTGTGCCCACAAAGTGTCTCCAGCACACGACCCAAGTGCTGGTTAGTACTGGACGTGCTATTCTTAAAGGATTTGTTTCCTAGTGGGGGAAAGTTGCCCTGTAAACACACAGCCTGATCATGCTACACAATCCTGCTTCTCAAATACACCCCCCTACGCCTCGGGCTGTTGTTCGGTGTCTCACAGTAAAAGAGCTGCCTTGCTTTTCACTGAGAACACATGGCTGCACAAAGTTTCTGCTAGGAAGACCATCAAACTTGCATAAACTTGCAAAGTTCCTGACTTCCTAAAAATAGAAATTAGCATCAGCCTTTTCAGGTATGGTGTCTAGAAGTGACAAAACAAACAAATCAAAATAATAAAAACACCACGCCAAAGCCAAACTTGAACTGAACAAAAACCCACCCACACTAAAAATAGAAGTCATAAATAAGTAAATAACCTCCACCCTAAAAGGCTTGAACATATTTTGATTCCTTAAAGATGGAACAGGACAAGAAATGAGACGACCAAAATTCCTCTAAATCAATATACGTATTTAAATCCTGATAGAACATGCTGCAAAAAAGAACATCAAGAGATATTAATCTTGGTTTTAATATCCTAGAACTCTATGTATTTGCACATTATGTATATGCATAGGTCAAATTTTGGAGATACTTGATAACCATTAAACTTACTTCATTGTTTGTATAAGTACATCCTTCTTAAATACTGCTGCAAGTCATCATCATCAGATGATCAGATTTCAGAATTACGTTTTACAGTCATTAAGCTAGTCATTTCAAAAATTAAATTACAGACTTTTTTCTCTGATTTCTCTAAGAATTAAATATTACTTTCCACTTCTTCTAAGCAAGCACTTCTTATACAATTAACTGGATTTCTAGTATGTGGGTTTTCCCTAAACAGGCCTACTGTTGTAGCACATTACAGGAGATAACTTAGCATACATTTTTTAAAAGTAAAGATTCAGGAATAATTAAAAATTGTCTTACATTATTCACGCTGTCATGCATACAGAGGTGCCTACATAGCTAGCTAATACACAAACTTTCTCTGTAAAAAAGGTACATAATGCAAATACTAGGATAAACTTGTAAGTTTGAATACTCCACTAACACAGACAGGGCTGGACAAAATCACCTGGGTACACCAGAAATCTTTTAACATTTCTCAACAAACATGTTCAAAGGGAAGTCCACTGAAAAGACAACTTTGTGAACTCTGCCCTCAAATTTAAAGGAAAAATGATCCTGCCTCATCTTCCAGCCCAATAAAAAAATCTCCTCTGCCTCTCCTATCTACACCAAAGACTGAAACACATTTGCAAAGACCAAGACTTAGAAGACACAATTAAACAGACAAGCTGTGAAGCACCTTGCACTCCTAAAGGACTTGATTCAGGCTTTCTCTGCTGAAATTCTCCATCTCAAAGCTAAGCTAGAATTGAACCATAAGCCAGCCTTCACTGCAAAATCATAGACAGAAAACCTAGTTTGGGCTTTAAGAGAGCCTGATCCCTTCATAGGACACCCAATTCATCATTCTTGTTTGCAACAGTTAATCTTCTTACTGAAGAATGGAAACATTAAAAACAGGTAACTGCAATACTGGCTCGGTGACCTGACTACATCCATCAAAACAAACAGCACCCAAGCTGAAACTACAACTTCAATATCCATGTATCCTTGTTTTTTGCTTCCTACCACAACTATTTCCTACCTCCAAGGCAAATGTAAAAAAACATTCACGATTACAGAATCAATAGCAGAAACACCCATTTCTAAATCACTATTGTACTATTTCAGCGTGCACAATCCACTTAAAAATAGCTTTGATATATAAGCTGCATCACTTCTGCTAATTACTTCCTTTACAAGTTTCTCAATATTGCATAAGAAGTTTTAGATAGACTTCATTTTTACTTCATCACCTATTAGCACTGCCATAGCCTGAACTGCTCTGGTCGCTTTTCCTGTCAGACAAGGTCCTGATACAAAACAATACGTGAGCAAGACCAGACAAGAAATATATAAAACTAGTTAGGCAAGAATTTTCTCTGGCGGGATTTGGTAAGTAAATATGAAATAACAATGCAACTTTTCATTAAAGCCCTCTCCAAACATCAGAACAGTCTTCTCTTGAGGCCTTTTTACTCTATTAAAGGTTTTGCATAAATCAAGGATTTGGTGGGGGAGGATTGGGAGGGAAGAGAGGTCTAGGAGGGAAGGGAGTACTCACATTGCACAGAGATTAGCTACACCATACTGGGGGGGAGGGGGGAAAGAAACTAAAAAAAGAAGAAAACAACATTGAAACTAGTGATTTTACCAAGTTATGAATATCCACAGCTATTTATGGTTCCAAGTTTTAGCAATTATTTCTATATATTATTCAACCAAACAACATGAAAAAACCAAACTGCATAAATGTTCACATTTAAATTCCTGTTCTGCCATCTATTCCTATTCTGCAATTATGTTGTATTAGTGTCAGCTCATGTACAGCCTGCTAAATGCAAAAGAAACTGAACCAGACTTGACACAGACTGGAATTTAAGTACTCCTACATGGATGCTACAAGTGCATCTGTGTTCATGGCTTGGTCAAGTCATATTTCTCAATCTCAGTAAACAGATACTCACAATTCCCTATGCAACAGCAGTAATACAGTCTTCAAACATTTTCTGAAGCAGTCAAATACACTGATTTGGCTTAGAGCAGTTCCTAAAGTGGAAATTGGCTATTTCCAGAGTTTACTGGAGTTGACATAACTTCATCTGTGGGGCCAAGTGGTCCCTCCAGGACACCTGAACACCTTTGGGATCACCCTGTCTGGATGGCAGTGCAAGGTTCTCCAGTGAGATGTCAAAAACAAGGGACTGCCACCAATACTTACCCACAGCGACCTGCTCAGGGCATGTGCAACAGGGTGCTTACACAAGCTAAAAGGAGAATGTCCTCTAGTCATTAAATAGAAAAAAATGCTAAGTATATCAAGTCTATAAAAGTCAAGTTTCTGTAAAGAAAAAAAAAAGGAAAAAAAAAACAACATTTTTTTTAAATCTCCTGCAAGTTTTTCAAGAAATCTGCTTCAAAGTTACAGTTTAGTCAGACATGATGCTGTTTTTTCAAAATCTGAATTTGTATATTAGAATCAGATTTTCATATTTTGTCAATAAAACAAAGCTACATTTATATTCTTCCACTGCTATGATTGTGTACAAGAGTATTGCACTCTCCAAATCTGCAATGCAGTTAGACAGAAAAACAAGTGGTGATAGAGCACTCATTAACTTCACTGCTCCACCAGTGTGTAAAGTTAGCAAAGTACAATTATTTTGAAAAAGCTGCATAGATGCCTTTGTCACTAGTTCATGTAGAAGAACCAGCAAGTTCACTTCATTGAATACAAGGATAGAAGTAACGCTAAACCTGATTTATAATGTCTTCATTTAAATATTGCATCACTCAGCTCAAGTCTAAGCAAGTCAGATCTCCTGCTTCCTGTCTACACCCATTTAACTCTTCAACTTGATGATGATTATAAAGGTGCTCATAATTTAAGCTCATGAGCACCACATTTTCTAATCCTCAGCAATGGGAGATAAATATTTGCTAAGTGAACGCCAGCACTGAGACTGGATGCAAGAGCACATTACAAGGGCAGTAAGAATGCAGTCATTCACATTCTGTTTATTACACAAAACGACTTCCAAAAAGCACAAAGGAAAAGCTGAGAAAACCATTAGTTTAAGTAGTATCATTCAGTGCTCTGCAGCTAACAATCTCATGTTCCCACATAATGGAAACAAGGACCATATGTGGAAAACAATATCAAGAATCAGAATGGAAACAGCAATGTGTTCGTATTAATGGCATAGGAAGATTTCTTATTCCTTTACATTTAAATTGGTTTTCACATATGTACCCTTTCCAAAAATATATTGAAATAATTAACATTAAAAGTAACAGTAAATAAGATTATTCTTTGAAATACTTTGTCCCCATCTTACAAGAAGACAGCACCACAAACCTCTGAGAAGCAGCAATCTATTTAAGATAAAGCAGAAAATCAGGCTCCTAAAAGCCTGATGAACAATGCCTAGTGTTTACTAATTGTGCCCACTACTGTGATTTAATCTCACCTGTCACCAGCAGGATGTCCTGAAGCATCAGAAAAATGACATTATTCTGCCTGGCTACAATTAAGTGCTTGGAGCTGGGATGGCAGAGGAGTGTGTGTAATTTCTTGTGTGCTGTTTGAAGCGCATGCAGAGAACACTGCTGAGGGAGGACACCAAGCTCTCCCCAAGAGGTCTTGGTGCTTCTCAACTTTGCCCACACTTCCCAACTGTGTTTCCCTTCAGCTGGGTGCAGACCAGTTGCCACTACAATCTGTTATGCATCTGGAAATCAAGTAAAACAGGTATTTTCCCCCCCAGACTCCTATATTTTCTAATCGGTTCTTGCCCAAATAGGAAGTGTATTTTTTACCACACAACACTCTTGGAATTGGCTTTGCCAAGCTGAGCTCCCAGAGGCTCTCTGTGCCTATCAAGATCATGTTTCTAGAACTGAAATTATTTAAATTTAGGTATAATTTATAGCCTTTTGCTTTACCACAGATCTTTATATGATTTTTAAAAACTACTATCAGCTGAACAGTTGTGCACAGGTATTTCAGTGTAACTCTCAAAAGGAAAACAGACTCGCCACCAGGACAAATGACAGAGCAGAAGGAAATCCAAGTATGTCAATAGAACTTCTCACTTATAGATGAGGAGATAAAGGGAAAGTAAGTATATATTATTAGTTTCTGCTTGAAATCATCCGGAATTCAAAATTACAAGGCTATGTGTGTGGCTATCTTCACCAGATTGAGTTTTCTGAGAGCAGATAAAGCCTTTGTGGCAAGAACACATACAGACAAAAACCAACTAAATCACCAGGCTGGGGTGTGTACTGGACTTGTCTGTTCAGCAGCATATGGCACTTGGGGGTGTTAACACAGTCTGAAAGGAAACTATGGTTAATAAAAAACTAATATATCTGAAAATTTGCCAGTGAATTCATTCACCTCCCTGTCTAGCTCTGTGCTGCAGGCAGGAACCATCCAAACAAGCAGCCAGGTGCCAAAAGACAGCCATGAACACTTGCAACGTCAGCTGGCTTCCAGTTACTTCCACAGCCTGAGAAGCCAGCAAGCACAAGTCCCTGGGTTTACATTGCATCCCCATCCCATCATCTGTCTCCTCGAATTTCAGGCACGAAGATCTGCTGCAAAACACACGAGAGCAGCAATGGGAGAATGAGCTCAAAGTCCACAGTGCTCTCTAAAGTACCTTGATGCTGCAGCAGGGACCGCTGGCAATGCTGGTACAACCTAAGTGCATTCACTGTCCAGCAAGGGCACAAGCCACAAAACTACTTAACATTAATGAAAGCAGCCCAGCAAGGCTCAGAAAGCAACTGATAGCTGTAGCAACTCTTAAGTTACCAGGTGATGAGTTGAAGGGACAGTTATCTTTCCCATTTCTGACCTCACTCCATCTGCAATCACTCCCCTCACACGAATTTTAGAGCACATTCACATACACTCGCCCTGTATCCCATGAAGTCAAGGAAAAAAGGACTGCAGACTACAAGAGAAAATAGCTGAATGCTGTACAGCACAAAATAAGCCTTATCCCTTTCATCTTTCTGATCCTTAATCTGTAAAACTGCTCTTTGTTCTGAAGATGCACTACACTAAAGCTAATGTCTTGCTATTCTGTATTACCAGGAAAGAGGAATACACATGCAGGAAGGGTACACATCACACGGTAACAAGAGGGTTTTGGTCTAGGATTCGACTTTTTTCAAACATACAAAATCATACATAATGTCTTCAAACCAAGGGGTGCACACTGATCTGATATTAACCAGTTAGGAAAAAGAGAGAAACATACAAGCGAAACATCTTGTTACACTTTTGCACTCACCAGTGCTTTCCCAGCCTTGCTAAAATGGCTTTAGCTTACCAGAAATCCATCCAAGACAAAATCTGAACATATGGCAAATATCACTCTTCCTGACACGCTGAAATGTTAGAAAGGGTGTTTATGAAGCAAAGGGAAAAAAAAGTAATATTTGGCTTTGCATGCATCCTGTATGTCCTGTTTCAACAAAGATTTACTTAAAAATTAATCACATTACACTCTCGATGTCAGTCCTCAGTACAGAAGTCTGATAGCCAAAAAATAAGCCAAATAGTCATCCACTTCAGCAATTAAATGCCTCCTGAAAACCCACTAAATCGAACTAATATGATCAGTAAACTGCTAGAACAGTACTACATATTGAGTTGCACTGCATTACTACTGGAGTACAAAAAAAAAAAGCATCAAGGAACTACTTAATCTTGCTTAAAGTGGCAGAAGGCTGCTATTAAAAATGGTGAATTTGGCTGTTAGCCACTTCAGAGTTCACATAAACTTATTAATATATATATGAAATCTTCGCTTTTCTGAAAAGAAATGGTAATTTCCTAATCTGTAAGGAAAGTACTCTGAGATCTATTGTAGCAGTAAACTTCCTGTTTTCCTACCCAACAAGGAAATGCAAGTTCTTTTTATTAATGCATTACCCCCATGCATCATGAAAGCCTGGAATTTTTATTTAACTCATCCACTTTACCTAGAAGCAATCTATACCAATCCATGAGAAATCCTATCACTAGCTGCTTCAAATCAACTTTCCTATGTACTGCACAATTTCATTACCTATTGAATAGAACACAATCTCTATGTGCCCCAACAACTTAATGTCAAGGAATAATTCAGATTGGAAGAGACCTCAGGACATCCCAGAACTGGACAGGGACCATGCTGAGCAGAGGGGGATGATCCTTCCTTGGTCTTCTGGATATGCCCTGCTGCCACTGCCTGCTGCCACAGTGCAGGGCTGCCTCCAGCCCACTCACTGTCCCCAGCCCCAGCCTTGGCACTGCATGGGATTCCTTCCCTAGAGCAGGACTAGGCAGAGAATTGCTTAGGTTGGAAAAAGGCTCTGAGATCATCAGCTCCAACTGTCAACCCAGCACTGCCAAGTTGACCACAAAACCACGTCCCTAAGTGATACATCTACATCTTTTAAGTACCTCCAGGGATGCTGACTCAATCACTCCTCTGGGCAGCCTCTTTTCATGCTTGATAACCCCTTCTGTGAAGAAACCTTTCCTATGATCCAATTTAAAGCTCCCCTGGTGTAATTTGAAGAGACTTCTTCTCATCCCACCATTTGCTACCTAGGAGAAAAGAAAGGCTCCCACTTTGCTACAAGCTTGTCTAGGTAGTTGCAGAGAGCAACAAGGTCTCTGCTGAGCCTCCTTTTCTGCAGGCTAAACAATCCCAGCTCCCTCAGCCACTCCTCCTAAGACCTGTGCCCCAGACCCTTCCCCAGCTCTGTTCCCTTTCTCTGGACATGCTCCAGCACCTCAGGGTCTTTCTTGCAGTGAGGGGCCCAAAGCAGGACACAGGACTCAAGGTGTGGCCTCAACAGTGCCCAGCACAGGGGGACAATCCCTGCCCTGGTCCTGCTGGCCACACTATTGCTGATCCAGGCCAGGATGTCACTGCCCTTCTTGGCCACCTGGGTACACACCGGCTCACGGTCAGCCCGGCTGCTGATCAACATCCCCAGGTCCTGAGGTCCTGGCTACATTTCACAGGTCTCCTGGCATCCAATTCCAAAAATATTGCACTGAAAATACTGCTCGCAGTCAAAACCAATGACATTACGACATTTCTTCACAGCACACAGCGCTCTAACCACTAGGAGGTGCCACCACCAAAGGGCAGGTCCAGGTCAGCACCAGGACTCTGATACTAGCACCAAGCCAGGCACCCGCAAAAAAAGGAAAAGTTACTTTGTGCTGCCACTAGAATGCATGTGGCAACCACATTTGATAATCATTAAATGAAGAATAAAGCTTTACATTAGGCTGTGAAAGACTAACACACTTTTCACCACGACTACTGATAATTTACACTGTGAGCAATTATGTTGTGTTGACTATGGGGAAGAAGTAAAACATGACACTGCATCTCTGACTTCCACTATGCCCAATAACACTGTCCTGCCCAAACTGCAAAATAAAGCTTTTACATGGGATTTATTTCAATCCCACATAAAGAAAATTCAAGACATCTATTGAAGCACTGCCACAAACTCCAACTGTGGTAAACCCCCACATAAGGAAAGATAAATGTGCCCTTTTCAGATTATTTTGCTGTAACACAGAGCTTACTTCATAATCTGCCTCTAAATACAACAAATAATGCAACAAAATTGTTTCTTGATTACAATTTTTAATTATTAGTGTTAACTCCAGATGACAGATACGAATTACAGTAATCCAGTCCATAGCTCGTGAAGATGCAGTGAAAAGTACGGTTCATAATGGTGTGCAATCTTGTATGCGGGGATTTAGAATTTGGGCAACAATGCTAAAGAAATGCAGAATATTTTAGGATTCCAGCTTGACAACTGAACCATAAGCAAATCTGATGAAAGAAGTGCTTTCTGTTTATTCCAAGAGTTTATTTACCTCCACCCATCATTGCAGCATTACTTGGATTCAAGCAGTTCATTGTTTTTTTTCAGCCACCACAACAGCTCTTCAAATAGACGACTAGATTTAGACCAGAATGATGGGTTTTACAGGAATAACCAACCACATATCTATGGCTGTACATACAGACGTGTATGTTGTAGACCAACATCTGTTACTCCTGATAGAGGCTGATCAAACAGAACAATAAAAAAAAGTGAGTTTGGTAAAATGTTTCAAAGGAAAATTTAAGAGGGTAGAGTTGTCTACCCAAGTGACATCCAGCTTAGGAGGAAAAGCCTAATTTATTTCAGAAATGTACTTGAAATAAGATTTTCATTTGGGGGCCATTAATCTCAAGTACCATGAAAGATGGAAACAACCAGCTCTGATATATTTTTCCAAATGGGCACAGTCAATTAATCGCGCAGCATGTGAACTCTAAACAATGATTAATATAAAGAGATTTGCAAAATTATTATTACATACACTGCCTCACATTTCCAACACACTGTAAATATAAAGTTAAGACAAAATATTCAATACCACTCTTTGTCCTCATGGCTGTATTATTCCTCGGGGAACTTCAAAATCAAGGGTTGGTGGGTAGGACTTTGCAATATAAACAGCTTTGCTGAACCATGTGGAAGGAATGCACAAGTTACGTGAATCATAGAAAAATCCATCTCAATTTAGGTCAGCTATGTATGTTTTGGATAGGATTGAGAGTTTTAGCATCCCTGGTGCTTCACCCCCTGTCAGTAATGCACAGGGGTACCCACGGGATCTCCCTGCCCCTCTGCAGTGTCTGTAAGTGGGGCGCACGTGGGAGGAGATGCCCCACACTCCCTGCACTGCAGCAGCACAGGCAGCAGGGTGCCTGGGCACCGCCTGCTGCCTGCACAGCAATTCCCTGCCAGCTCCAGAGGAGGAGCAACGCACCACCTGTGCCTGTTGGATCAAGCTGGTAAACGAAACAAAGTGGCAAACTAACATTTCCTGAAAAACACCTTCAGATCAGCACCAGAATAAATATACGGAGCATTTCTACTGACCTGCATTGTAGGAAAGCCCTGCTAACAGTCAAAGGTTCAGGAGTTTCCACTGTGCTCTATGAAACTGTTCCCAAGACTGTAACTGTATTCCTTCTTTGTCCTCCTCTCCTAGGTGCACGCTCTAGCTCATGGACAGAGCTTTCTACCCTGCTTAAGTAGGCTGACATGAGGCCAGGACCTCCACACACCACCACTCCACCATCTCGCCTCTAAGGGACACCCGTGGAACAGTATCTGTGTTCAACACACTCCTGAACACACGAGCAGGTACCTCCAGGTCAAACCCCCCAAGGAAAACTGGTTTCCAGT
Organism: Phainopepla nitens; assembly: GCA_013400175.1. NCBI lineage: Eukaryota > Metazoa > Chordata > Aves > Passeriformes > Bombycillidae > Phainopepla > Phainopepla nitens. The sequence goes on along the minus strand of VXBQ01011160.1, from coordinate 135,181 downwards.
AAGCATCTGCAAAAGCAATGTGGAAATAATCATGGTATCCTGTTGATTTATCTCTTAGATACTTCTCAAGATACTTTTACCAAAGCAGGCCTTATTTTCACCTCCAGGGAACAATTTGTAGCAATAATATTTAGCTATTACTTTTCCAAATTGCTCAATCTTTTTTGAAGGAGTGTAATTTCAATTCCTTCTAGTGGCACTGATTTAAGTATGTAGTCACTCTTTTCTAAACATGCCTAATGCTTTTCTAAAACTTCAAGAACGATCACTATTTATATTCAACTACTATAATCATGCTTATTTTATAAGGTTGAATAAAACAGATCTGCAGTTTTCTTTGAATTCAAGGTTCTGTTTGCTGCTGACCCAGGGCAGAAACTGCAGTGCAGCATTTCATGTTAGTGTGAAGGAGAGGAAGTACCTTAAAACTAAACTTCTATAAACAATACTCTCAAAGATTATTTGTTTTGTTTTCAATGTATTAATTACTTCTGAAGATAAACACTTTTTTTTTTCATTGACCCAAAGGTTTACTATGGCTGTAGTTCTACTGACTGACCATGCTGTAGGGTATTCCCATGTTTAAGATGAAAAAACCTCCACCTGACTGGAGACCTCACCAGGAAAATAAAGGCAGAACTAATGCTAACTGCTACCAACTCCACATTTTACCTTTCTTGCCATTTAAATTCACATCCATGTTTTGTTCAGGGATCACTTGTAACAGCTCCTCCTCACAAATCAGCAGTAATCCTCTTTTTCAAATCAATAACTAAGCTCAGGTCTAAGCTTGAGGCTAGCTAAAGCTTGAGGGAACCAGTGTAATCAGAATCCTGCTGCCACACTCGAGTAGTCAAGAGAGCCCCTAATAGGAAAACTCTAATGAAGGAACCTTTCTCATGACTTAATGAGGACTCTTCATTTTCAGACTCCTCCCTCAATCTCACTTCCAGTTCCAGAATTGGATATAAATACAAAAAATCACCTGCCAGCTGCAGCTGCCAGGTGCACCACAACCTCCCCTCTTGCTCTGGCTTCTCAAAACCCACTCTTCTCCTCCATCATCTACAGTTGCTTATGACTCACCATCACTTCCATACCTGGCCAGCAGAAGAAAATAGAGAATATTCCAAGAGGTTAAAGCAAACATGGATGACAGCTACTGGAAAAACTTATTTAAAAGTCCTCCCCTGCCATTTACCACAGCAGCATTCCTTCCAACTACATACTGCAAAACTCTCCCAGACCCAACTGCATTAGCACCCATCAACATCAGCAAAGCTTAAAACCTCCTTTTCCTCCTTGGTTATCTTCTCCCTTGTCACCTCCAGCAAAAAGGAGCAGCTAACAGCAGCCCACTGAACTCTAACCCATTACACATCTTTCAAAATCACTCAAATCTCCCACGGCGCGTCTGCACTCGTCAGAATTCAAGCAGAAGACTTTATTAAGAGAGAAGCAAAACCAGCTAGTCTTCTTGACCAGAAAAGAAAGCAATAAAAAATAACTATTAAAAATCAGTGAAGCGATGCCAAGCCCTATTTTGAATAAGAGGTAAAACTTCATGTCTTTTCAGCTGAGCTGTGAGTATATCACATATAAAATTGTAAAAACTATTTTATTTTTGGAGCTCAGAGCACTCTTCAATTTGCATCTCCAGAAGTTCTGATTAAAATAAGAAAGATATGACAGTGGTGTTTTCAGTCATAACTTGTACCGTGTTCTAAATTAGAAATTCCCATCTTCGTAACAAATTCCATTTTGGCAGAAGGTACAGAGAAATTACTAGAATTGCATGCACAGGGACAACCCTAGAAATATAGTCAAGCTCACCATAATATTTCACCTAGAATTATACCTTCAAGCCTGGTAAAACCCAAGTAATTATCTTTCTTCTCTTCTGCTAGACAAATTAGAGAGTATCCTCTACTTAGTCAAACCTGAGTTGGAAACCTCCAGTTTCTAATTCTTTATGTGCCTTCAGAGCCTTAGTGAAAATGTTTTCAATGTACCAGCCTAATTATATTGTATACATACACAGAATTTAAGAATTATTCATAACCCATGGCAAAAATAAATTTCACACAGTATTGATTAAAAACTAAATAAAATAGAAAAAATTTATGATTCATTTAGGTGCAGCTCATCTGTTCACAGAAGAGCAGTATTTTTTAAAATACTGCAACTTCTATTTTCTGTAATTAACTCCTGTAAAACACATGCAGTATGCTTGACACTAAAAAGAATAAGCAACAAACCCTCTGTATTAAGGTAGGAAGAAAAACAAAACAAAAACAACAAAAAAATAAAACAGGTTCTTAGAAACTGCACAACTTTTCTTTCAGAAAACCTGTTTGTATTAAGCACCTGGGATCTCTCCAATGGGTTTCCTACCCAAATGCAGATAGAAGAATGTGGCTGTACTATCTCTTGCTAGCTTTGAATGATCAGAGCACAACCGAGGTTACAGGTAGGTACATGGAAATAGTGTCTTAAATTCCATTACAGACAAAAACCTGCGTGTTGTTCCGTAACGGAACAGAGCAAAAAGAAAAGACCTTGATGAATAGAAAGAGACTAAAAAATGGCATCTTTTTTTGACTGGTTCAGCATATGGTTTAGATAGCATACACCAACAGTTCCTCAGCCAGCACTGCATCAGGCCAACCAAAGTCTTAACTATTTCATCTAAACACAAGGCTCCATCCATGTATTTTTGCAAAACACTTCAAATAAATTAACTTTGCCAGTTTTCCTGTAGCAACCAACTTAGTTTTGTCTCTTCTCTTCTACATTAATAGCAACTGCACTGTTAAAAACACAATAAAAGTTGAAAAAACTGATTTTTTTAATAAACCTCTCATTCTTCTTTAAATATCAAGATGTCTGGACTGATAGAAGCTTGCAAGCATCAAAATAACAAACTTGTGTGTGTATATATACATATATGTATACACTTTTGTATATGAAACCCACTCTCCTGTTCTTAAAGCCAAAAATACTGTTTTTGAAGAAGTCTACCTCAAAGTCTTTGTATTTAGATTCTCAGATTGCTCTTGTACTCTGTGTACTCTATTTTGACTCAGAAGAGTAATTATGTACACTCACACAATTAAAAATATTCCATTAAGTAACATCATTTTTATTTTCCAGGAACAGGGGGCTTTGCTTTCTAAAGAAGAAATCCTCAGCTTGGCAGAGTCTTGCAGCTGCTTTCACAGGCTTTTTCCTAGAGAAACTAACTCCCAGCCACGTACAGATTAAAGCCCCAGCACACAACAGTGGGACGAACAACTGCACACACAAACTGGTCACACACAGCACCTGCACCTGGGCACTGAGCTGCTCCACCAGACAGGCTGCTGGGAGAATTCCCAGGGAAGATCCTGGTCTATATATAGTGAGCTGTTCAGATACACAGAGGTCATGAACTTGCCTTGGTTAAGACACAGAGCAAGACACAGCAGCTGCAAGAGACCGATAAAGCCAGCCAGGGCCTTTGCTGTCCTCCAAACAGGCCGCACTTCCAACACACAGACCCCAACTCCTTTAAAGCTAAAGGGGGGGAATCAAAGTCTTGCTGTATTTTCATGCATTAGTGATGAAGAAAAGGGAGAGGTAAAAACCTATTCACGTAGGCCTCAATTTAAAAACCAGACTGTTTATACGAGCAGATGTCATAAATCCCATGACGACAGGGCAGGTGATGGGACACACAGTGCACACAGGGAGTTGGAAATCAGACACTGACTCACAGCAACACCCTCAGCTAGGCCAAACTTCTGTTCCAAGTCCACATGCATGGACTTCATCAGGAGGTTTGCACCATACAGTAAAATTTAGCCTTAATAACATTTTATTTCGCTGGATGACTCACACACCTTCTACTCTTCTGATTTTGTAAAAGGCTGATGTCATTTCACTCTTTCTCTAGGTTGTTACACTAGGAATGCAGTTCTCTTTCATCAAGAAAGACAAAGTAAAATGCAAAAATCAGCAATGAAGTAAAATTTTGCCATTTGGAAAAATAAATATTTTAGCCAGCTTAGAGATACTGGGAATCCTCCTCACCCTGAGGAGAAAGCTTTCTTAAATGCCAGCTTTGTGCAAACTAAACTTGAAGTAAAAACGTCAGTTTACTCAAAGCTTTTCTTTGATTGAAAGCTTTTCTAGAAGAGACTTCAGTGTCAGTGATTAAGACAGCCAATCTCTGTGTTGAAAAAGCTGCAGGTTTATGGAAAGCTCTGCAGAGTATGACCTTGCTGCCAGTCCTCCCTCCTCCCAGCTGAGCATCCCTGTCCCATGGGGACTTCCTCCCTCTGAAACAGCCCCCACAGGCATTTTAGGAAGTATTTTTCACAAAAGCTATCCCTTTCATTAAAATGTTGGGGAAAAAAAAAAATTACTTATTTTCACACAATAAAAGATGTGTTCCCTAGCTAGTTCTATTACTTGAAACCATGGTTGTTTTGAAATTCATTTAGCTTTAGGAAAAAGAAAAGAGATAATTTAAAATGCCTTGGACTCAAAAACTTTTAGAAATCATAAAGCTTGTATAAAATATTATTTTTGGACTATCTACATCAGATGAGATCAAACATAATACTGTAACAGCCAAACAATCTCCTCAAATATAAAGAGAGAGGAAAAATATACACATTCTCTGGAACTCTGGAGTTTTTCCTACTTCCTATGAGAAGTACAATCTTGTTGTACAATACAATACAACATATTCAAGCTGTTCTCTGCACTGGTCTGAAAAGTAAAAGCAGACACATTTATGCTGATAATTCAGAACAAGCCATATCTTCTAAATTAAATCAATTTGAATTTAGCACACTGATGTTTTAAAGTGGTAATTTATAACCTCATATGATAAATCTAACAAAATTTCCTAAACTTTGAATTTTACATTACTCTTTTCTGGATAACTGATTTTTTTTTTAATTAAAAATAAGACTTCCTTGAAATTTTTAGTAGTTTAGCACTTGTCCTTTGATAAGCTATAAGCCACATTCAAGATTCACAGGCAAAAGATCATGTTTTCAAAACAGCTATTCTTCCAAACACCAAACAAAAAAGATTGTGCTTAGGCTTTCATTCTCACACGTGCTCAAAAGACAAATGTTCCAGTGAAACAATTAAGTCAATATACAAATGACAGATATCAGAAACAGTTCCATAAATAATTACAACTGCATATATCATTCTACACAGAGATATATATATATATATTCAGGATGAAAAATCCAGACTTTGGTCACAACTGAAAACGTGTATGCATTTTTATTCACGCCACCACGACAATCCAATAGGGTAAAAAAAAGAAAAGTTACATTTTCTTTAGGATTTTCAGAGCTCAAATATTAGACACGTAGATGCAAAGCTTTATTTTGAGGTCACCTTTTCGGTGAGGCGAGCAGCAGAGCTGGGTGGGGTGTGCAGAGCACGGTGAGCAGCGCGCGGGCCACGCGGTGACGCGCACGGGAAGCTCCCTGCCATCGCCTCCTCCACCCCGCCTTACTACTGACATCACCACAGAAGCCAGAGATCTCAGCAGGAACCAGAGTCCTGCTTTGCCAGAGATGGACCATCTGCTTCAGAAAACTTACAACTCACAGCTGATCCAGTACTGATGTACCTCAGCTGAATTCCTAAAATTCATTTTATGATTTCCAGAGAAAAATGTGGACAAAGGTGTTCCACAAGTAGGAGGTAACATAAGTTGTCAGTGCTAATTTAGCTACTTTTAATTCTGGAACACCCAGCCTATTTTGGTGCAAGTTCAATTAAACGAGAAGCACTTTCCACATCTCTGGTAGGAGTGAAGTATAGCCTTCATGCCTGTTACACTGCTCGCAGTGCGTGGCAGAAGGGCTCTTCTCCTTTGCCTCCCTCTCCCTGGTTACTTCTGAAGCCAAAAAAAAAAAAAAATATAAAAGGGGGCTTCAAACCAGAAATAAACTTTAGTATACCCTAACCAGCAGCAAAACAATCTTTGGGAAAATTACACAAATCCCTTAGAGACTCTTGGCCTTTGTCCCACACCAAGAAGGCTTAAGAGTCTAAATTATATGGATGAAGTATGGGTTAGCTACAACAAGCAGGAGGGAGGGCACAGGATCAGTTCAGTGGATGATGTTCATCCATCTTTTCAAGATGCACAGAAGCACAGAAATGTTACAGGAAAAAGATAAAAAAGGAGGTCATGAAGAGAACTCAGAATTTTTCATTTCTAACACATTTCCATCCTCTAAATGAAAAACTCATTAACATTTCAGCCATACTCTGGAAAATATAGTTTGTCTTTGGACTACAACTTGCAGTTCAAACTTCCACAGGGCAGCCCAGCAACAGTGGAATAATAAGCATTTTGGGCAATTACCTCGTATTTAGCTTGAGTTTATTTCTGCCTACATAAGTCTCTCTTGTTTCAATCTTACAGGCAAAAGGAAAAGGTTATTTGAGACTTCTGTTTCTGACATTCTCTTTCGATTACAGACTAAATCCAAAAGAGACTACCCTGAAAGGCCAAGACAAACGTGCAACCGCATAATTGGTGTGGCTCAAATGGCTCTGAAGTCAGGAGAAAGCGTCCCTAACTCCAGAGACATTCAGTCCCTGCTGAAAGCCACATTAAACTTTGTTTGCTGTTTGCCTGAAAAGCCATATACATATGCTACAGGAATGTTTTGCCAAGCTCGAGCTGTGATGGTAGATATACTATAAAAAGCTCTAGTCTTCTGCCAAGATGTGTATAGCACATCTGCATTGTTTTTCTTGCTCACCCTCAGAAAACATTTTAACTTGGCATAGAGCATCACGTTTCATTCTAGTGAAATTCTTGCAAGAAGCACTTGGGAAGCAAAGCAAATAAATGAAGTTCAGAAATACATTTGATTCCTAACCCATGAAATGTGCAAAGAGGAAAATTGTCATTTTGCTATAAAGCAGGCACTGTGCTATGACTCAGGGCAATTGGCACACGTGCATAAATAGTTAAAGTGTGTCATAATATGAAAGATGTCTATACAACAGCCAGCTCATTAGTCTATATGACCCCCTCCCTCAGCAGATGCGAGCAGATTTGGTTTCTATCAAAGAACAACTAAAAGAAAATTCTCAAACATATTGCACATGACTTCAAGAAAAGAAGGGATAAATAAAGGAATTTCAGTATAATATATTAGTACTAGAAGTTTTGCTCGGCTATAACATGCAGGACAGAAACAACTGGAGGTCATATATTGTATTCCCCAGCACAACAGTACTTCCTGCCACTGAAAAAAAAACCACTGCCAAGATCTGAGCCACCCATCCATTAAGGTTTTTTGAATATACATTTTTGTTGCTTATTCTGTTCCCGTTTATGTTGATAAAAGTGTTCTATTTAGGGTAGTTAAATTAATATTGGAAAATTTATTTCAAAAATATAAGATCTAGACCAAAATTATTTTGTAATTCACTATACAGATTTTTTTTCAGCTGCTTTTGGAAAGGAGAAGGGAGAACCAAGGCACACTTAACAATCAGGTATTTACTTATTCAGTCCTCAAAACGGAATTCCAACGCTGGCATACTTGGGGCAATCTCTTCATGCCCCACCACCACCTGCAGTAGCCTGGCCTTCAGCAGCACGGGTGACTGCAGCGATGGGGGAGAGGAACAGGCCTGTCCCAAGCCAGAGGTGGGGCAGAAGTGCCTGACAGGCCAGACTAGGAACCACCTTCCTCCTGGGACAGCATGGCATCAGCAAGGCTCAGAACACCAGCCAGAAACACAGCTCTTGATGGGACACAGCTCTCCACCCACCTGATGCTGAGCCCCAGCCAGTGTGACTTTCCCCAGGGATGCTGTGACCAGTGGCCCCTGGCAGTGAAGCACGTTCAGCAAGCTCACGTCCCCAGGCCTCCCCAAGCTCTCTCCTACACCCCCCAGTACAGCCTGGGTCTTTCTTTTTGCTATTTCTTCTCTCTTTAATTGGCTTTCACAAAGTCTGCAAGTAAGCAGCTCCCAAATGCTGCCTCTGCAGCAATGCACAGCACAGCACAGAAAAAAGGCTGGGGAAAGAAACGCCAGCAGTAGCGCTGGCTCTCGTTGGCTTCAGTAGCTATAGAATAGCCTCAAATTCAACTCACGGGCCCTTTGGCCAACAGCACCAACAGTTCCTGGTCTGCTGGATGGCAAATGCTACTCCTCTCGCCAGAGCCAGCACCTGGCACCTCAGGTGAACAGAACCAGACACAAAGGCCTCCTCCATCTCACCAAGGACAACCACCGAACATATAGGGGAGGACAGAAGGCTCACTACACAAATTCACCATAGGTTGGCAAAGGATAACAAAATCCTCTCCAGCTTCCTCACCTTTCCTACTGGGGGGGGGAATAGAAAAGTCCAAGTTATGTAGGTTTTCCAAGCCCTCTGCCAAGCAAGGTTTACAACCACACAGACCAAGGAAACAATAGCATAGCAGAAATCACTGATGCATACTGTCTATCTCTGGGGGAGGAAAAAGTCCATATGCCACAGCCACCATAAACCAGGAAACCACAGATAACCAGAACACAAATAGTCTTCAACATCCTCACAAATATACTGCACAAACACTAAGCTCCTGCTGAGCAGCCACTTCTGTACATTAAATGCCCATTTTTTCTCTGAGAGAACAAGAGGAGTTATTCCCAACATAATGCACTGTTGAGGCTTGTAGCATGGACCAGCTCCTTACATACCACTACTGGAAGGCAAGAAATGCAGAGGGGAAGGCAGTCCTCCTGTGGCTTAAGGAAGCTCACTCTGCAGTCATGTGCACCCCGTTAGTTCAGTGATCCTTAAGACAACTGCCAACACCACTGCCCAAACCATTCACACCTGCAGCATTTACCACATACACACCAAGGCGCTCCAGCATCAGTGTCACTTCACACCAAGCCCTTCAAACACTCTAACCAGCACCTGTGAAGCCTTGACCACCTGGCAAACAGGCATTACACCCAAAAAATAATAATAAAAAAAAAACTATACATTTTGCAAGACTTCTTGCAGGAGAACACTAAGTTTCTCTGGTAACTTACTTATTTTGTTGATATTGAAACTCCTTAAATAGTAAGGAAAATTAAAATGCACAAAATCATAAATAACAGCCACTTCTATAAAATGATGCATCTGTCCTCCAAGAAACACAGGAATTTTTTGTTGGTTTCGTTTTGGGGTTTTTTTTGTTACTGTTGTTTTTAATTGTTTGTTTGGGGTTCTTTGGTAAAGGTATTAGAAGGCAAGAAAATCCACTGTCAAATGACAATGATGGGAAGTGAATCTGTGGACAAAGCAAATAAAATATTTTGTCTGCTTTGCTTCAGCTTTTAAAAGTATTACCAACTCGGCTTTCTCTGTATAAGCAAGTTATAAAGCTAATTAGACAAAATGCTGAGCAAAAAAAATCTGATTTATTGCAGTCTTTAAAAGAGGAAAGGTTAGCTGGAGAAATAGCTGTTGGTGCATTAAAATGTAGGTACTGCTGCACAGTTCAGATAGCTGCTCCATACCCAAGAATTTAGCTGTACATCATGTTGTACAGAAACCACAACAAAAATGACAAAAACCAAAATAAATGTAAATAAAAAATAAACTGTGTTCATGGCTAAAACAAAAAATCATATTCTACTGAAAATGATTTTGCATTCAGCTGTATTTCAGACTGCACCCCAGTCCAGTCACTCAAAACCAACAAGAAACCCAGCAGAGCCAAGGCACTGCTCCCCCCCTCGTAAAGCATTCAGGAGCATCCGATCTGCACTTTGGCTCTTGGCACTACAGATGTCTGGTTTTCTGACCTTAAAACCTTCTGCAGAGTACTTTTTTTCTTTTTTTAAATAACCATCCTGCATATCTCATTTTGTTTCTAACACCCAGAGTTGCTGGACTGTGAATACAAACACATCTCACTGTGAATACAAACATATCTCACTGCAAATGCAGTTTGAAGTATGGCAGCAGGGATGGGTAAAGGAAATTTAAACACGGGTGACAGTACATTGTTCTGTTCTTCCAATTCCCTTCCATTCCCCCAGGTGCTTTATCTAGGATAAAATCACTCCTGTGATTAAAAATCTGGTGCCTTAATATGTCATAGTTACCTTTATAAGCTTTCCACTACATCCTGACTCAGGTTTGTTTTCAGTAGCTTGACCTTTAAACAAGCTCAGCTGTTTTGGTTTTTTTTAAAGCTTATGATTAAGCAATTCTTCTTGCAGGAATCAATGCTGTGCATTACACTTAAGTGGGCTCAAGGCTTCCCTTCCTGGTGTCCCTCAGTGTACATTTATACTTTCCAGAGTATTATTTCCAGTGCAGAGCTTTAGGAAAGGAAGCTCACTCTGAAACACAGACAGACTGTGTTCAAAACTGGTGCCAGAAACCTTCCACGATGCTCTGCAAAAAGGACTCTGCAACAGCCACATACATTCTGCACTCTCTCCCATTTTCTGCATATTCCTGCCTCCATTAAAAAACACATCATGCACTTCCTAACACACTGAAGTACATCCAAACAATTTGTTTTATCACTATTATTTTTTTCATTTATTTAGACTGAAAGAAGCTCATATTCTAAAATAAAAATTATGGGCATCTCATCTGGAGAGAATATGCTTCCTCCACTTGAGAGGGAAAATAAAATATGATTACAGTAGGAACAGAGGAAGAGAGTATGGGCAGTACATGTTGGAGGAGCTGGGGTTTCTTTTGAGTGTTGTTTTTTTTTTGTTTGTGCTTTTCTTTAATCTCCTGTTGTTCTGCTGGAAAGATTTTTTAACTTCACATCTATCCTGAAGTATCAGAAGATTTAGGAGCAAAGCAGATTTTCTCTGCAAGAACAGTACTTGAGTAGTAGACTTGGGAATACCTGCTTTTCATTTCAAAGTACAGTCAGCATAATGCTGTGTATATATATACAGTAAGAATTGCCTCTCAAGAACTCTAGAGAGCTCTGTTTAACAAAATGGGCAGGATGCTTAGGGCCTTCTGTAGTTACAGGGTGTGTTGGGAATACTGATGCTGGAAAATTTGGAGCAATACTCTCACTTTTATGACCTCAGGTGAGAATTTTGCAATATAAGCAAAATATCACAAAGCAATTTATCATTAAATCCTGTGCCTTCAATAAGCTTACAAAAACTTCCACTCTTATCAATAGTGTTTATCTTCTCAGTTAATGACATGAGCAGGGTTACTAAACAGATACAGGACCAGTGCAGAAGCACGGGTGATGTTCACAACACGTTACAAACTTTGAAAGGACACCAATGCCACCTGCCATGAACACCAGTACTTGTCAGTGTTGTGGTGACTCCCAGCAGCACAGCCCAGCCAGCAGCTGCTCTGGGCACCAAACACACCTGCAAATGCAGGTCAGGTGGCAACACTCTGGGTAGTCCCAACACTTAACTCAGGATGCTGCAGCAGGGAGATGGGGTGCAGCCCAGAACAGGGTGAAGGCAAGGGAGCCCTGCTGAGACTATGAGTGCCCAACACGCTGTGCTCAGGCCAGCTGGAGGAGCCACAGCCACAGCTGGACCTACTGCAGGTGCACAGGACCCCAGAGAAGACAAGGCACCACTTACCAAGCCATCCCAGTGAGCCTGAGCCTCTGCAAGCATCTGTGTTGCAATACAGTCCTTTGTCAGGCACTGGGCAGTTAAGAGAAACCCGTGGTGCAGTGGGATCACTGCACAGGACTCTCCATCAAGGTGTCCATAACAAAGCAGTGAAGCACACCCAAGAGTAACCTTCATGCTCTCATTATCTGCCCCCACGGCATTCAAATGAGCTTCTGTAATTACCTGTAAATCCTGACATAAAGTAAAACTTCTGGTAAAACAAACCATACTACTCCGTGGAAAGGATTTACCAATTTTTGCTTTTTCCTGAATTAAAAATTAATAAATAAATAAAAATAAAGAAAATTGTCTTAAAGTTTTTCAGTGGTTGAAATACCAATCTCCTCCCAGCCTAAGGCAACTACAGAGTCCAATGGAATAGAAAGCCACACTAGAAAAGTCTTTTTACAACAGTTGATTTTATACTAAAATATTTCAGTAGCAAGATCTTGAATTTTTTCATGAACAACAGAAACCCCTACAGGTAACTATGCAAATAGTGAGACTGCCTGGAAGAAATTACCAGTGAAACTGAATGTAACTGTTTACATTTAAATGCCTCTGTCAATAAATAAACAAAAGAATAAGTAAAGTTAATAAACACCTGAGTATTTATTAATTGAGAGGAAGGCAAAGCATCACAGTTCCAGGCAGGATGGGAAGAGGCCCCACCTTTCAGATGCTGTGTGTGCATTTCAGTGGCACCATGCAACAGAACCCCACCTCCCCCCTTTGAGAGGGGCAGGCACACGACCATGCACTGCTGAGGGATGGGCAACACCCACCTGGAAAACAGCAGATTCTCACATCATAGACCTATTTACAGATCCTATTTACACGTTTTGGTGTCATTTGTTGAGTTTGACAGGCAGCAGCATAAATAGTGGAAGAGAGGTTTCTGCAGCTGCATATTCTCTGCACTGTCCCCTCAGCACTTCTCCTTCTGTTTTCAGCTATATCATTTAGGTAACATAATACCTGTAGCAAAATAAAACGTTTTGTCTCTGTCCTTCATGATTTTATTTTTAAATCAATTTAAAAAGCAAGAGAAGCAAAGAAGAAAAATTGTAAATCAATTTACAAAGCAAGAAGAAGGGAACATGGAAGCCAAGCCAATGCAGCAATGCAAAAGCAATGATATGCTCACCTCAGGGAAATTGCTTTCTACTGAAACAAGACACAAGCTTCTTTTTGTTGTTGTCAAAGAATTCACTAGAGAATATGCCAGTAATTTATGAGGAAGTAGACATGAGCATAAATGATGGGAGGAGGGGAAGATCTACTCACTTCTGTGCTGCTGAAAGGCAGAAGACAGTGATGGACAAACAACAGAAATTTTTGCTCCAATGTTTGTTAAAAGAATTAAAGACGAGTAACACACAGCACGGACTTGGAAAAACCTCTATATATTCCTCCTGTTGATTTAAGGAGTCTGTAGGCCCACAGTATTTGAAGTAAGAGACCTAGCATTCTGCTGCCCCAGTTTCTGCTTTGTACACAAAGAGGAATGTGAGTATCAAGCATTCTAATTAACTGTGGACAAGGAAATAAGTGTGCAAGTGTTTAAATATAGAAAAATGTTGCCAGCATGCATTAGGTGTTAGTAATGCCCTCACTACTAAAATGTGAATCAAATGAAACAAAGAGCTGCCTGCAGGGAAGGACAGTCTTTCTTAATGGTAGTTACTGGGTCATGAATTTTTTTGAGTTACCCCCAGCAGCAGCAGCATGGTAACCCCTCCAAAAGCTCCAGGAGGACTTGGACTGACTGCATGTTGCCTTCAACTACAAGTTCACCCTGGTGTGTATACTCAGGCAACTTTTGCCTTCCTCCAGCTCTCCCATGATTGCAAGCAAACTTGCAGTTTTCAAACATTTCCCTTCCTGGTTCCTATCTCTTTTTTCATACACAACACAAATGCTTCTTCAGTCCCACTCCTTGAAGACAGACTGCTCTCCCTTCCCCCAGCCCTTTCCAGTGAATTCTTAAGCAAAAGCAAAGAGAAAAAAAAAAATCTTTCACAACTGTTTTTTCCACTAATTTTGTCCAAAGGCTACAGAAGTTTCTGGTCCACTTCAAAGTGTTGCTGGCAGGGCCATAAGTGAACCCTCTTCCCTCTTCAGTACAGGCATTACCGGAAGGATGATTATCCTTGGCCTTATTATTCCTTGCCGCTGGCTACCCTTCTCCATTTGGGAGCTAACCTACTTGCTCATCAGGTTCTTCCCCATTCTTGCCACTGCTGACATCTTCCAAAGCTTCTCCTAGAGCAACCACTTGCTTGCCTCACCCAGAAAGTTCCATTTTGGATCCAATGCATTCTCAGCAGAAGGCTCTTCCCCCCCTTGCAAGCAATGTCCCCACAGTCCTGGGGGACAGCCAGGCACAAGCTCCCTCCTCACGTCCATTAGCGAGGGAAGCGCTGCTGCTCTGACAAGAGTCAACACCTCACCTCACAATAGGCTCCAAGCACAAGTGAAAAGTCAGTATCTGTCATGTTTTAGGATTAAAAAACAGGTTTAGGATAACAAATGCATACAGAAAAACTGCTATTGATTTCAACATCAGTGATGGTATCCATAAAAACAAACAAACAAAACAAAACAAAGAAAAAAGAAAAAAAAACCTGAAACTGAGCATCCCTCACACTCCAGCTATCTACTGGTTACTCCATTTTACAAAGCAATGGCAGTTTTTAAAGCACTATTCAAACCCTGGCTATAGGGCTGAGAAGGCACAAGACAATTCCAAATAGAGAGGAATGGTGGGAATGAGAAAGACAAAACTTATGGTTATTACAGGCAACTGTACACTAACCTCCCTGATGAAGTATGCAATTACTCCTAAAAGTTTTTCGAAGTTTCCTCATGCTGTTTTTTCCCAAAAAAATATTTTAAGTTGCAGTAGAATAAGCAACATCTGAATGCAATGTAATTTAAAGAGATGCAACTGAAAGAGATAATACATTTTCCCTGGAAGAATTCCTTTTTTTGACCAGTATTGATACTGGTATATATTTTTACAATGCTAAATAGACCTATTTCTTTCACTCAGATTTTAGAGCAGTCTGGTTTTAAGGCTGAGAGTTGCTGATTTGAATACTTCATTTAAAACCACTATTAACATCAAGATGTTCAAAGCCCACTTGTATCAGCCTGGCAATGTTGGCACAGCAAGACTTTCAAGAAACTCAAATTCGTGCAAATGTCTGAAGTGAATACTCTGACAAATTAAAGACTTCAAGGAAGTAAGTAATAAACTAGAAATTTTAGGATTTACCTGGTGTGAACTCTCACGCTAGCAAGGCCTGACCAGAGAAGCTTTGTACAGTGAAAAGGTGCTTGGTTTTTAGTCCTGAATACCCAATGCACCAACCCAACTGCTTCACAGGTCACTGCAGATGGCAAAGCATCTTCTGCCTTTCAACAGAATTTGGCTGAACCAAAGGATTCTCTGATACTTGACCACTAACCCAGCACAGACAGATTTACTGTTTCATGGGAACTGCTATTCATGATAGTTTGTATTTGTTCACACTAGGCAGAGATAAAATGCTGAGAATTCCCACCTGGATTCACAGAAATAGATTTCCCAGCTGTGAAATACCTTTTTAAATGACAAGAGGAGCTCCAGATTAAAAAAACCAATGGTGGCATTGCCACATAGGCAGCTCCCCTGGCTTCACAGGTTAACAATACTACACCTGAATTTCAGTACATGCAGTGTTCACCACAAACACCTGGGGAAATGCCACATGAAAAATGAGGAAGAACTGGCAAAGCTCTCAGGGCTCTGCACTGAGGAGCAGATCTGCTTTATAATATCCACTCTCCTCCCAAGTGCCCATTGCCCACCAGCACCTGCCCTCCATCTGCCAACCCAACAAACACTCAAATACTGCAGGGAAAAACACTGGGTAAGACCCACACTGGGAAAAACAGCAATAATAGCAATAATAAACCAATGGTACACAGCAGGAAATTACTAAGGACTACAGTGAGAAGCAGTGCAGAAACAAAAAGAAGGCTCCCTGGTAAGATACCAGTACCCAATCCCGAGAAAGAAGCTGGATCTTGTGGAAGTTCCTCCTAATAAAATAATATTAAGAATAAGAATGTCTTTCCAAACAGATTTTATGATCAATAGGATAAGAATCACCAGTTTGGAGAAGGGTTTTTCATTGCTCACATAAACGAAGACATGACTTGCAAACCAACCAAGAGAAATGTATTTTCATATTCCATATGAATATTCCATATGAATATTCCATATGAATATTCCATATGAATATTCCATATTCCTCTAACTTCAACACATAACAGCTCTGTTTCAGCAGAAGAGCAAGGTTTGCAGCCTTGAAACAATTCTCAGTATTTTGCTGGGCAATGGCAAGTATATTATAACTATAGGGATTACAAAAATCTCAGTTCAAGAACACCAGAAGTGGCACAAAGCTCCTGATGTGGAGCCCCAAAGCCCATCCTGAACTGGAAACATAAACTTTCAAGACCACAAATGAGCATTTCACCTCTCGGTACATCTGCATCCAACATATTGTGACAACCTGTTTGTGGGTGATAAGTGTTCACACTATGAAATGAACTGGAAAAAGCTGTACTGCCAAATTTACCAACACTGGCAAGTTGTTAACATCAACTTTACTCCAAAACAGTGCAAGTAACTGCCTGCACATTTTAGACCTGCTTATTTTTGTAACAGGCTGTCTGTAGATTTGGGTTACCTGACACTGACTACCTCCATAAGGGCATTCCACTACAAAATTCATTTTTTATATTACATTATATAAATTGCCAAACAATACACTTTGTTTGCCCCAACACACTATATAACAACTCCCTGCTTCAGGAACAACTGTTTTCTGCTTATACTTTTTAATTAGAGTTACAAAATGTTTACAGTAGAAGGAACAATGGCTCTGATTTCTTTTCAAACAGCTTCTAGATGTGCTGCAACACAGTCTACATGCCTATGTATCTGACTGACACCACTTTTCACTACACAGAAGTGGTGATACAACCCTGGTACTTCTCTTGCACTTTTTCCAGGGCTCCTAACATTTATACCTCACATCTCATCTGTAAGAGTAAGGCATGTGCAAAACCTGTTTGTCTCTATGTGATCATCACTTAGCTGTCTGCTTTCAAAGACAGAAGGAGCAGGTATACTGATCTTGAAACACAATCTAGTACATCATTTGGTTGAAATAATCAATTTTAAATTATGTACTGTAACATGTAAAAAGTGTGAAGTTTTATACAACTAGGAAGCAAGGGAGGGAAATTAGATGATAGGAATAGGGTCTTTAAATCTCTGGGTTTGGAATGTTTATCTAAGCTTATTTAGAAAAATATAGGTATGATTTTTTAAACAATTTGAAATTGCTGAGTTTAAAATAAAATCATTAAATTATTGATGGAAGAGGAGTAAATGTCTTAAGTGGGAGAAGCTGGAGTGTGCCAATTCCTCCTCCCAAGAACAGATACAAAGAAGCCTTTCTCAACATGGCTCAGCTCCATGGAGTTAGGCAGTCCCCAGAGAAGAGAGAAGTCTGTTCCTCAGGAAGGAAAAACAAGCATAATCTCATATGGACATTGCCTAGTCCTCACAACATCCTGCAAGGCATCAACACTTCTATCCCATGTAAAGACAGTGCAACCTACCTATGGCCACACAGTGAGCTAGCAGTGATTTTCAGGGTGTTTTTACCATGCATGGTATTTACTTCTACACACAGCAGCCACTCAGCAAGATCACACCTTAGTGTAAAAGCAGCCTGTGACAAAGGGACACATGGAATGACTGGGATGCACCTGAGCCACCTGGACAATCCACAGTGGAAATGTGTGTGCCAAAGTGATTGCACCATGCTGCAGCCAGCTCCTGAACTCTAAAAACTGAGCTATTTCACATGGCTACTTCAGGACAGGTGAATCACATCTTAAAGACATTTATTTCTCTGCACTGCCTCTAAACAGAGTTTATGCAGACTCCAAGCTTGTAGATTAACAGGTAGGCTACATAAACTCTGCCCTACACATCAAACTTAACCAAGGTGAAGGAGATGAAAGTAACCTAAGTATGAGCATATCAATTGGTAGTATCAGTAAGAGTTGCAATTAGAGATTTGTGCATAGTCTTTGTGTAAAACAACAGTATTTAATACAAGAAGTTGTGCTACAAAAGTGTCTTAAACCATCCACAAGAAGCTGACAGTTATACAGACCAACCTGGGTAAGTCTCCCAAACTGAGTTTTAATTCTCATATAGAATATGAAACAAAACCAAGGGTAAGGGTTTTGGAGATAGCAGCATATCATCTAAAAGCAACAGCTCTCACACACTCTGACATTAAATCTCATAGTGGTAAACATTCTCTGTGGCTAAACCCTAACAAGTACAAGCCTTTTCAATGAAAAATTCAACATCTTTATTCTCCTTGCTCATGCAAATGTAACCTTTGTGGTTTTCCTCATAGACACCCTTGGTACACACCCCCACCTCAGCCTGAGCATCTAAGTTCAACAAATTCTCTCAATACACACCTGAAGCTTCAACACAGCCCTGCTGTGCTCAGAGTCCACACACACACTCCATCACGTGAGCAGGGCAGCTGCCTGACTCAGCTGTCATCCCAGCTGATTCACTATTCCATTTATTGTTTCTTCCAATTGCAAACAGATACCTTCAACCAGCAGTGCATAGCAAAGATCATGAGATATGACAGTACTCAATTACAATAAATTATATCAAAGCTTGTTCTATTTTTTTGCTTGCAAATCCCAAAAAAGTGTCATTTCTTGTCTGAAAAATGACTGCCAAACAACAAAAAAATCATGCTCAGATTTTCTGCTATTTCTTTTGCCCTTGCAAATAGGTATCTGAATCACTAACCCAGTGAATGGGCTACTCTCAAAGAGTTTTAATATTTGTAAGCCCTAAGCCACAAAGGCAAAGACACTTCAGAAAGCATTGCTCAGGAGTATGAACAGGGTTCAGCAGAACTGCAGAAAACAAAACTCTGAAAGTAAGTTACTGGTTTACATCACTGTGGTTTTCTTTTGCTAGAAAGGAATCCAGCAGATCCTTACACCCATGCAATTTATCAGCAACTGAAGAGCAGCCCCCTCACTTGGGAACCACATTCCCCAGACTGCCAGACAGCTGAAATCTCAACCCTTGTCCATGAGGGGAAGAAAGCTACCTACAGCAACTGATGTCAGATCACTCCAAAAATGAAACTTCATGCTCATTCCCAACTACTACAGAGGAGCAGGGGGACTTCTGAACAACTGAGTACTTCCATGTACCCCCAGCAAACAGAAACGCTACCCATTTTCCGTCACAGGAAAGCATTTCAGGGGGCCACCCCAAACACATTCTAGAAACTTTGAGGGTCTTTGAGGACAAAACTCAAATTCTTTCTTGATAAAACAGCAACCAAACTTTACTTCAGAACAATCTGTGTGTGTGCGAGTGTGAGAGTGACAATAAAAGAAATATCAAAATAAATACAAACCCATAAAAGTTCCACCTCTGAACAAAGCTTACGCTAACTTAAGTAACTCCTCAAAATGTCAGTAACCTGACTCTCAGAATATGCACTTAACTCCTTAATTATGGACTCTGTTCCTGTAACTGAAATCAAATGAAATTCAATCCTGAGGTTATCCACAAGATAAACCATTGCCATGATCAAATGTAGTCTCGTACTACTTTACCCTTGTTCTCTTCAGTTTTCCATATCAATTATTTTTTAGTTCAAAATATTTTTCCAGAATAGGAAGGATGATTGTCATCACAGAGCCTGCCATTATCCATAAGTAAAGAAAAATTTGATTCCTGGGCATCTCAAATGTCACCAGAAAAGTTCAAAGATAATCTACTCCTGAAAACCCAAGACCTACCACATCAGCTTCAACATACAAGGCCAAAAAGTCATGTTCTATATTCAGACTGAAACTACAGTGCACATCCTCAATAGCAAGAGAATCACACAGCAGGGCATTTACCCATAAAGGCACTGGAGCATCAGCTTCACCTGAGGTCCTTCAAAGCCCAGCAGAGGCAGCTCTGGGAATCTCTTTGACAGGGGATCAGGAGGGGCTGTCACTCACTGGTGGCAGCTTCGGGAAGGGCAATGACACCGTTAGGGTAACAGAGCAGTTCCCTCTGTCCCTGGATGTCACAATCACCCATGGAGCAATTCCTGTTCTAAGCAGACTCCACTGCACTCTACTGCAGTGACCCGAGCAAGTGACACCGGTGACATTCACCACTTCCAACAAGCAGGCTTACAGACATGAACTGCCCAACACAAACACACCCTCTGCCTTCTCTCCTTCTCACCCCCACTGCCTGCTGCAATCCCCAGTGACCCAGCCATCCCAAAGTACCAGCCTGGATCAGAGCTGGGAACTGCACGGGGTCACTCATGGGAACAAGGCCACCCCTGCTCATGCACTGAGCTGCACTGCATGGATTTCATGACACTCGATGTAGCCAACCACAGGGGCTGCTACCTGAAAAAACTGCAAGTCACGAAGTGCTAAATGGGTATCATTAAGATTTTAGCTCCAGAATTTCACAAGTAGCTGTACTGGCAGATCCATTTGCCTGGACACAGCTCTGCTGATTTCAGCGTACTTCTACCCAGTTTCTAACCAAACCTGATCACATAACACACCACAACAAAGTAACCATTACCCTGAGTGGCCTGGTACCATACATGCTCATTCCAAGATTCAAAAGTATATTTACTAAGTGTGGCATTCTCACAGAGTACAGCAAAAGAAGGGTTGAGACAATCATCTCATTCAGATACGCTGTCTTCCGGATTTCATAGGTAAATATCAAATTCTAGACACACAGCAGACTATTTTCTCCATTGATTCATACAGCACAAACTACAGGATGCTTGCAAAGCTTTTATGCTTTGTAGGTGAGGTACAGGGAAAAGTGTAAATAAGCTTTTTAGAACAGAAAAGCAGATAGGGTATTTCAGTGCCCAGTAGAGCTGGGATGACTCCCATTTATTCTTTTGTGTAAATACAGCTGAATGTTAACAACCATGCCCAGGCACTGTGCAAGTGTAATAAAAAGATGGTACCATAAAAAAATAGATTGAACAGTTTGCCCTGGACTGATAAATCAGCAAGAAAATAGCACAACTGCATGGAAGCATGCTTTGTTTGTGAAAGCACAGTACCTACTGCTACAATCAATTCCAGATGAGGGGGGGAAAAAAAGTGAAAAAGAGAGGAAGGAGAAAAATAAAAACATTTAGCTTTCCACCTGGAAACAAAAGATTCAAAAAAGAAGTGTCCTTCAGGGTTTCTGATCCTCAGGATGTGCTACTTTCTTCTAGGAAAGAATTTCAGTTGACTCAGATCCGAGTCATGTTTGAGCAATCTGCAAATCAATGAACACACCTGATTTTATAGGCTTTGTACTTCAGTGAAAAGTATATCGATATATACAACAGACAATTATCAATCTCCATTTCTAACTAAATTATTTCCTCTACTTCACATTGCTCAGTTCAGGGTTTTTTTTTTTCTAATATTGACTCTATATCCAGCTTACTTGGCAATAAGCTCAGCCAAAGCATTTTCTGTCTGTTGTTGATGAAATGCTGACTGTACACCCTCTTAATATTAAATAGAAGTGTTTACATGAAAAAAGTATTACTAGCTCTTAAACAAATATTTTAAAGTTACTTAATGGTGTACAAATTCAATATACATGCAACCTGGGATAAAACAGGAACAGAAATAGCCTTTTAAGTCATAATCAGAACAATCTTCATTTGGAACCATATCCCACTTACAAAGTACAGGGCAAACAAAGAAAGCAACATCTGAACTGGCAGAGCCCTATCACCATACATCCATTCATCACCACTCACTGCAATTCAATTGCTTTCAATAAAACTCAACTTTCTGTTACATGCCCTGACTCAGCAGCATTTGCAGGATTCCCATGACAGCGTTGCTGGTAGGTTGAAAACCTGTCCGTGTGGATCCTGCCCACAGGGCGAGCTCAGGGTAGGAGCACAGTGCAGGAGAGAGCCCGGAGCGAGAGCGCGTGCTGCGATCGTTCCTGCAGCCAGCCACCCCTTCTGTTTGCTACTGCCAGCCTTAAGGAACAACTCATCTAACCAGTTAATGATTAGTTAATTAACTGATTAGCTGAGCAGTTAATTCAGCAAGATTAATAGGAAAATACAGAATTCTTTGATTACTGCTATGGTATAGGGAATAGCCTGAGTTTAAAACAGCTAAAAAAGAAGCTCCAAGACAGACTAAAAGACAGCTAGTCGACAGCCTAAATAAAATAAAACATATACAGTACTAGTTTCTGAAGTATCATTATTTCTTTGCATAGCATCAGTATATAACTCAAAATGCAGGAGGACAAGGAAACCTTCTAAACTAGAATCTTTGATGCACATGCAGCACATTCAAATAAAGGGCACATTGCTGTGCAAAAATCAATTGCAACAATCAGAAACAACACCAGAAGAAAACAATAGAGGCTAGAATGTAACAGAAAAGAATGAATTTTTCTGAAAAAGCCAGGAAAAGAGATTGAACAGGTAAGGAATAGTTGTTTCCAAACACAGCAAAGGAAGCAAAACATCAGCACTGTTACTTTCAGGACTGTTAAATCTAAATACAAGCAGCTTTTCTTTTCTCAGGGGCTTTCTACTGGAGAGAGCTGTCTAAAATAAGAGGGATATGTCAAAACAACAAGAAACACAAAATAACTCGTGTAAATCGTTAAGAGACACGTTCTACAAGATTTCATGGAAATGTCTCAGGCTCTCCATGCCTAATAACAGCATGTTTATCAAAGCTGTACAGAGTCACTTGAAAATAAAGGTTCTATAGGAAGAAGATGAAAAACAGTTATAATGTCATCTAAAATTATTTTTAAATGCCCCTTACTACATAGTCCACCAGCCACACTTTTGCAGAATGCTGAAGATAACATGACTATTACAGTTGTTAGTAAAACCTGAAGGCTTCAACAAAAGCAATATTAATAAATGGCAATTATGCTGTAGCACGTTTTTTAAAATACAAAAGCTATACCACTTGCTAAATTCAAACCAATCATTTGAAAAGAACTAGTTTAGGATGGAATTATAATTTGCAAAACCTCGATTTTCAGGGTTTAGTATTATTATTATTATTATTAATTTGTACTACAGTGAGCATTCCCCTGTTTGCTGTCTCTGGCTCTACTGCAGCCCTTCACGTTTCCTTATTCATAATATAGAGATTCTAATACAACATTATAATCATGCACACTTTCACCTAACAAGGGGAAAACATGCTTTCTTCAGCACTGTATCCAGAAGAGATTAAGACATTTTGGTAGACTGAGCTCCTTTTAAATCAGCATCTCTAGCACAGTAGTCTACAAGCTAAGTTGAGACCAAGGCAATTAACCCCATCAATCCACAAAAAAAAAAAAAAAAAACACATAAGCATGAAGACAGTTCTTTCTTACCAGCATCAGCTGAACACTACTGGAGCACTTAGCAACTACCCAGATTTCTTGGCCATGCCCACCTTATTTATAACACTTCTGAATTACAGAACTTTAATGAGGGAAAAAAATTGGAAAACAGATTTAAATTCTACGATCATGGATTAATATTCTTCTTTCTCCAGTTTTCTCATATTTAAACCAAATACGTCACTGACAGACCTCCTCTGGCTTCAGTGTGTCACTTAAAAAAAAATCACTACTCATAAATCCCTTTAGACAGCTATACAGAAGACAAATATAAGCATTTCCTTTACTTACATTCTAAGTTACAAACATTGAAACAATACTGGAATCAACATTCTACACTGTCAAGGACAGACACTATAGGAAAGTTTCAACCCAACTTGAAAAAAAATTACTTAAGAAACAGACATTATTAAGCAGTTTAACATGATGGATTCCACACTTTCCTAAAACGAAGAGACTTTCTTTTCAACAGCCAATTAGCACAAGCTACTCTCTTTTCAGCTTGGAAAGCTTGGTGTGTCCTTCACACCCTGTCTGAGCTACAGGAGAGGAGAAGGACTAACTACAGTAATATTTTACCACATCCTTACTAGAGAGGAAAGATAGTCTAGCAATTAAGGAGTCAGCAGGTCTGCACTTTATTTCCAGTTTGGTTCGAACTGCTTGTGTGGTCCTGGATCAGCCAGTGACCTGCTGTGCCTTCTTTCTCTATGCACCCTGTGGGGATAAATCTTATGCTATGACAATCTTATGCTATGACATTTGTTTGCTGACTCCGTTTTTGAAGGAGAAGGTGGCAGAGCAAAGAAGAAAACTGCCCTGTAAAGAGGAGTAGGTGCTGAAGAGCCATCTCCTTGCAGATGGTTTGGGTGTTGCATGCTGTTACAACCAATGGGTGCATTGCTGAGGCACAAGCAACCCGTACAGCAAAGTACTTTTCTCTTTCCTAAGGTCAAAGAAAGACACAGAGAAAACCACAGAAGGACTTTATGCCAGTGCTCACTCGCTGCAATTAACATTGTGCTCTTGTGAAATGCAGTTAATGAGGTCCTTGCAGAGAATGAGCCACGGGAATACACAATGTTGCTCCCAGGTGAGCAATTCCATACTCCATCATCTGTGTTCGGAA
This sequence comes from Phainopepla nitens, assembly GCA_013400175.1. Taxonomy (NCBI): domain Eukaryota; kingdom Metazoa; phylum Chordata; class Aves; order Passeriformes; family Bombycillidae; genus Phainopepla; species Phainopepla nitens. Next base: position 110,849 of record VXBQ01011160.1, on the reverse strand, counting down.
TAAACCTACACAGCTTCCCAGTTAATGCAGGCCTGTCTGTGGAAAGCAGTGATAAAAAGGAGCCCATTCCTACTCTGTGCCCCTCTTTCACACCTGAAGAAGCAGGGCATTGATACAGACATTTTCCTTCTCAAATCACAGCACCAGGGAAGCAAAACTGACCAGATATTTCCTGTATCTTCACCGCAATATTCAGCCAATGCTTCTGAAAGGAATCAAAAACATTGTAACTGTTTCTTAAATTTGAACTACAGCACTTTTAATCTCTCCTGTTCACTTCTACATATATATCTTTCTATAACTCAGGCTCCTGTGCACCAGGAAACTTGCTAAAATGGAGTAAGCAATAGTTTTCACAAAAAAGTATCTCTCATTTTTTTACAATATTTTGCTGAAGCCACATTAAACTTCTCTGAAGATGCTACAACTTCTGAATTAGAGCTGAGTTAGTGAATCTTTTAACTGTGTAGGGACACAAAATGTTCAGTCTTTTCTAACAACTTGCACAACCTGTATGCTTAACCCTACCTCCACGTTAAAAATTAGGCCATTTGAAGTAGTTCATTCTGTAATGAAAGCGAGTTACAAAAACTATTCATCTGCTAGTGAGGAATATACCATGGCAGCCCAACCACACAGCAAATCAGAGCCTCTGCTCACCTTGCATTAACAGAGCTGGTGCCTGCAATGGGACACAGCAAGTGCAACCCAGCACCAGTGAGTCTGGATACAGATGTGGAAATTCAACACCATGGCAATGACCAGGGCAACACTGTAAGTCATGGCACAAAGGGGAAAGTTTTATTCGTGGAGTTCTATACCCAACATAACATGCTTTTTAGAAAAAAAAAAAAAAACGGGGGGGGGGGAAGATTTTATTAGTTCACTTTATCCTTCTGCATACTTTAGAGGGGGAAGATTTTATTAGTTCACTTTATCCTTCTGCATACTTTACTTTTTTTTTTTTAATAACTCTGTTATTTTGTTTCTCCCTTGTCCATTTAACAACATTCCCAAACCAGCAGAGCCTATCAAAGCTAAAAGCCTTGTCCTGCTGCTGGTGCATCACCAACATATGTTAGGAGCACTTAAACTGCAAGGCTGCAATCTGCTCTCTGAAGGAGGCTGGTAGCAGGTGTGACAGTCTGATCTGCAGAATGAACTATATATAAAGATGCAAGCAGTGGCGGGGAGGACTCCACAGCTTTGCTTTTACATAGCATGCTGTATTTGTAGTCCTACTTATTCAGAAAGAGGGAGAGGGGACCCACAAAGTTAAAATAGACAGACCTTGGCATCTTTGAGCTGTGTTTGATTTCACAGCCCCTCCCTTTTGGAAAAGCAAGTGAGCAGCACCAGGCTGTCTCTGATTTGCTGTTCATGCTGAGAAATGCACAATTGCAAAGAACCCACCCTCTTATTTATTGCATCTAGGCACAGTGCACAAACCCAAAGCCATGTGGTCTTCCCCAAAGGCTGGCTTCCCTAGCAGCCCATCAGGTGAAAGGCAGGCTGCAAAGGGCTGTTGATTATAAACTGAGTTTGGATCTCTGCTTCCTATCTCAGCTTCTACCTTACACTGAAAGAGTAACACAAAACACAAAGTGAATTATCACACTCCACACTTAAGTTCAGAAGGACCAGCACACTTTTTGAAAAAAGTGACAAATTCTGCATGATAAACAGCATGTTTCTAAAACACTAATTAGTTACAAAAAAACTATTATTTTTTATTTCAGTATCACACACAACTCTAATCCCCAAGAGTGATCAAGAAAAAAATGCAGACTCATTGTGTCTTAATTCTCTCTATTCACCAAGTCTCTGGCATCCACCAACCTTTGGAAACAAAGTCTTTCAGAAGGCAACAAAACACTGGCTCACTGAATCAGAAGCAGCTTGCAAAAGCTGCTAGAGTTAAAGCAGTCTTTATACACTGTCTAATCACAGACATAATACATGGTCTTATAAAGGGTAACACGGACCACCCGTAAAACCCATAAAATCTGCAACTCCTCTGCTGCCCAGAGAAGCTGCGGGTGCCCCATCCCTGGAAGTGTTCAAGGCCAGGCTGGATCAGGCTTTCAGTAGCCTGGTCTGATGGAAGATGTCCTTGCCTGTGACAGGGGGATTGGAAGCAGGTGATCTTTAAGGTCCCTTCCAACCCAAACCACTCTACGACTTTATGAAAACAAGACACACATCTTACAAAATTAGCTATTATGATTTATAGATTCCAAATAGTTTAATAACTTTCTCATAAAGCAAATATAAAAAGCCTTCTTTTTCTTTTGTTCTGATGTGAGACCAAGCAAGTGCTGAACTATGAAACTGAGATAATTTAGAATAAAATAGACCATTTCACACTAATTGGACTCAAGTACAGTGGATGGCTATGGTAAATATTGGGACTTTTTTTTTTTTAATTGAGAAGAGTAGTATGCATGGATAAGCATTTACAGGTCCACCTTGACAGCATTTTTAGAAAGAAGACAACTATGTGGATCTATCTGATCACCCTGAACAGCCCACAGGACAACACCAGAGCACTGCCCTTTCCTCGACCATTCAGCTCAGCAATTCTCCCACAGGTCACTGGCCACTGTGAAAATACCACCACAAAAAGCAGATTTAGTCAAGTCTGAAATAGCTGATCTTAAAAAAAATACTTTGGAAGTCGATTTAGGATACAGATTGTTTAGACTTTTCCAGATTGTAAAAGGTAAACAGCAGTACATTCAAGCTAACTACCTCATATTCAAATATCAAAAGAATATTTAACTCAAAACAAATTAGCTTTTTGTACAATCTAGTTCCCCTTCACTGCTGCTTCCATTCCTCTGCTAGGGAATTTCACCAGCAAAAGAAACCTCTTACCTCCACAGAGAGAGGGTAAGGACCAGGAGCCTTTTCAGCTAAATATTCCATTAGCACCAAAAGATACAATAGAGGATGTTCATTACCTGTGGCTTCCAATTTAGCAGGGGCTTCAAGCTAACAACAGCTATTTTATGGCAATGCCAAAGGGTCATCAGGAATTTACTTCAAACAGCTATACTAATAAAGGACAGGCTTATAAGACACTGATTACAGTAACATTTCACACACATTAACATCTGGGTTTAGTTTACCAAAGCATTGTTCCTGAGTGATCACTGGGTACAGGGTGAGGAGACTACTCATTGCCTAACATAATCACAAGTTAAATATGCTGTTTTACATACAGAGCATAACATTTGCTTTTAAAACCAGGTCAGTTAAGTTCAGAAAATATAGAAGGTTCTCTTCAAATGGAAGCTCTTAAACACACAAATATTTTGCATACGGTTATAGTCATTTAAAATCACATTCACTGGCCTTTTTACCAAGAGAGTCTATGCTAACACAGTATTCTGAATTTAAAAGCTCTACTTTATTTCAGCAAGTCCACTTTTTCCTGATATTTCTTACTTCAGTCTTCAAATTTTCCAGAATTATTACAGACAGCATTTATTTATGCTATTTTTCATTTGAAGAAAAACTAGAAAGGGCAATTAAAGCTGCTGTTAAAAAAATTAAGTGAGAGCAAAAACCATCAAACCTATCTTCTCAGATCAGTATTCTTAACGGCATAAAAAAAAAATGTTCAATACAGGATTTGGCAACAATGCTCTGAACTTGCACCATGCCCAGAAGACAGAACTCCGTTTGACTGAGCAAGGGTGGAGGAGTCTCTTGTGCTGGGTCTTTTCCTGTCCCCCATCCCCAGGCACCTCGTTCCTCCACTACCACAAGAGAAGCAGCAGCTTTGTCAGCGTTTAGGGATTAACCCAGGGCACACCCTCACCCCGATGCCTGACCTGCTGCCTGGCTGAGCCCTCACACACACACACACACCTCGCAGGAGCCCTGCAAAGCGCTCCCCTGCTCCAGGAAAGCCACAGCCATCGCTGGGCTACCTCCCCTCATCTCCCTGCAGAAGCAGCAGCTTTTCTTCTTTCACCCAGCACTCATCTCTATAATAAAAACCAGAAACACCCAGCACAATAAGTGAGGTGTGTAGAGATGACTACTCTCCTACTATTGTAATAGTCTCCAAATTACTATAATTGCACAATACTTTTTAACTTTTAGCAAAGCCTAACACTTCAGGCTAGCAGTCTTCCAGCAGCCTGCTACTGCCAGAGACAAATTCAAGGTGAGTAAAATCCCCTCCCTCTTCAGGCTGCACAAAGCACTGAGGCCAGAACTCTTTCACCACCACAGCCCTGCTGCCTAAAATATTCTTCTTTTGGTACCTGGTAGCTGGCTGCTTTGCTGGTGCTCGCAGCTGCAGGCACAGGGTCTTCACAGCAAGGCAGAGGGGCAAACTGACAGCTCAAACAAATGCACACTTAAAAGAACACAACATATGGTCCAACAGGTTCTTGAAGAGGTCAAATTAAATCAAGCTTTGTTATTTCACTTAGCAGCTTACTAAAGAAGCAAATGGTTCTAAAGCTTCCAATTTATTAGGGTTTTTCAATTGTCATTTATGTTCTTACAGCAACAAAAACTTTCGACTGTGTGGTGTCTCAGAGACACTCCAGCACCCCAGAAGTATTTTTTCCAATATTTATTGAATTCAGCTCTTTCCTGTTCAGGTCTTCAAGAACTTGGAACAAAGTCGTTCATTACATGTGCAAAGAGGTGTACTGCTGCAAGGTTCTCACAAGTAAGATATTGCTTTTGACATTCAACAGAGGAAAAAAAAAAAAAACGTTATGTGGCCTTTGCCTAGGGGGAAGATAGAGTAACTCAACAACTTTGAAAGCACATGCAAAAAAGATGGGGTAAGGTGAAACTACTTTTCCATTTAGTAAATGTGGCTACCTTTCTTCAAACAAATGAAAACACCTAAGTGGGTGCACACACAAACATACAGGCACTCCCAGAAGTTCTATCTCCATTTAAAATACTTATACCCACGTAACCTTTCTTTTTTTCCTAGTAATACAACATCAACACCAGAAAAATTTTAAATTGCTATTCTGAGTCTGTAAAGACATGCACACCCGGAAAAAAAAAATCCTATAAATGTTGCCACTTAAAAAGAAAACTGCTAATGATATACCAGCTTGCTCCTGCTGCAACAAATTCAGAATTTCACTGCATCAGCAGCAGGCTCAGCATGAGCAAATGTGGAGAGTATGGCCAAAAATGTGACACTGCTTTTCCAAACCAGTCTATTTTCCCTACCAAATCAGGGATACTCTACTTTCACTATGCTTATTGCCCGGAAAGAAAAGCTTCCTATAATAAATTCCACAGGTTTATTTTAAAAAGAAAACCTTTGGGTGACATCTGTTGCACCACTGAGGTCAATTTTTCATCCTCTTGCTAAATGGACCACTTGCTTCCCAGGGCACCAAGTTAACCCATTTCTTCCCATCCCTGACATTTTCTGTTTGTCTTTACTTAATGTACTGCATTAGTGTCTTGCTTCCACGCAAACTCCCATTTCTCACTCACGTGAAAAAAAAACAAAAGCAATGGGAGTCATATCTACCTATCTGTGTCTCTATCCTCCAAAAGCATCTCCTTTCACCAAACTTAAAGGACATGCCATCCTTTTTTCCAGCCCCACACGAGACCATCCCTCTCCCCACAGTCACTTCCCTTCTGCCAGCCCTATTTCTGTCCCCACACAAGTCCTGAGAAGCTGGGGGCACAACGATCCAGGAGGCAAGACCAGCCAACTTCTCCAGCACCAGAGCACGGTGTCTGGCAGGAGCACAGCAGCACCCCAGGGCCCAGCTCCAGGGGATGCTCATCCCTGCTCTGGGCAGCAAGGATCATCCCCTCCCACAGAAACTCTTTTGGTCTCCATTCCCCTTCTCTTGCACCAGAGAGCCCAGCCTTGAGATGTAGGATGTGGGATGCAGTCCAAGAGTTTTAGAAGTAAAGTAGGAATGAACTTCTCCTTTTGTTGGGGACTAAATAGGTGATTAATGTGCATCACTTTGCCACAGGGAATTGAAGTACAATATAAATTACCAACAAGTATCTGCTACCTGATTAAAAAAAAAAAAAGGAAAAAGAAAAAAAAGGAAGAAAAGCAAATACTGCAACAGAAGAATTCTAAAATTATTTCAAATTTAACAAATACCTGGGACCAACTTGAGAAAATAACTAAGGATAGCCATAGGGGAATAAAAAAAAAAAAAAAAAAAAAAAACCTGACACTGATGAGGTATTGTAACAAGTAAAACTAATGTGATTCTCTCAAAAAAAAAAACCAGAAAGGCCTTAATATTTGCTGTTAATTTAAAATTATTTTCCCCAGTTTAAAATTTGACCAATTTCTCTATCACTAGTAATATTAGTCATTTCAACAAGTATTACATATGTCTGTGCTACTGTTTTCTTTTTTACTTTCTCGGTTTTTTAAACAGCCCCACTGGATTATGTAACTTAGCTCAAAGGCAGTTTGGGTTTTGGTGGTTTTTTATCCATTCTCCAGTACCAGACTTGCTGAGCATTACATCAAAATGACCTCAAAGAAACAAAGAAAATATATAATGTATATTAAAAAGGAAGGAAAAAAAATAAAGCACAGATGCTCTAAAGGACCTTCCAGAATTTTTTAATACTTTTTGCTTCACTTTTTATTTTCTTACTGCTCAGAAAATATTTCTGAGTGAGAACATCTGTGCTATATTCTGGATTGATGTTAGAAGAATTCCACTTTATTTTCAATATACATAAGCACTGGTTCAGCATTGTTGCATGTTTTATCCATTCAATTTATATTTGGATGAAACGGTTTGTTTTCCTTTGAAGAACCAGGAAATTGTTTTAAAGCTACATGAACCATATTCTGTATAACTAAGATCACCAGCATTTCTCCCCCATTTATTCCATCTTATTTTGCCAGATTAAATGTGCCACGACCAAAAGATGTCATAGTCTGGTACAACTGAGAAAGTGTTACTTCCAGTGGTGTTTTTATAACAGAACTAAAACATCTGTGACTGCTACAAGCGAAGTTAAAGTGTAAAAAGCTATGAGAATCAGATGGCTTTCCACTGGTGGAAGGCTATTGCCCAGGAGAAGAAAGGCCGGCAACTCCCTAAACCCCAGACTCCTCCAGGGACCGCTCCCCAAAGGCACTGAGCGCTTTCACAGGCTCCTCCACAGTCCTCCCCTACGGCAATTGCTCAGCAGCTGAATGCTGCTTTGCTCAAAGGGCAATCACTCTCAGGCCACTCTTCCACGAACACACACTTCACTTTGATCACGGTTCAGTAACAGTGGAACGCTGGGAAGTCACATAACGCCAAACTGAAACCCACGGGGCATCCGTCCAGCAGGAGACAGGCGCTGCTCACCCCGGCCAGCCTCAGCAGCGCCACACACATCCTCCCCGGAAAGCACCTTCAAAGCCGAAGGGCTTGCGTGCTGCCAGCTTCTCAAGACCCTCTTTTTAAACACGACAGACTTCAACCTTCTTTATTCTCTTTGAATAATCCCAAGTGCCTGCTTGCTCACATCACAGGGGTACAGCCCCAGCGTGGCTCTCAGGCCTCCCTAAGATAAGCCTCCTCCCTCGTCCCACGGATGGCTGAACACAGGCAGGAGCTGGCAGACGGGGCATGGCAGGGCTTGTGCAGCTCCCTGCCTTGCAAGCCACAGGAGCCCTGGGGCACAGCACTGCTGCACAGCCACGTCCCCCTGCAAGGGACCGCCGAGCCACTGCCACACTCCCTCCAGAGGCTCATTTCCACCTTCGGAATGCAACTGCTCTTGCAATGTGCAAGAGTCACCTGTATTTACAGATGAACCAGGGACAGGAAAACACTGAGGGAACTGGAGAGAAGAGGTTAAAAGGAAGTTTTCCATAATGAGCAAAGGGAATGTATCGCTATAGCCTCGCACTTCCAGCACCAAACCTGCAGGATCACACAGCAGCTTTCTAAACATGAAGCAATCCTGACCCATTTCAGTACTTATCTTCCATAAATTAGCATCTCTCTACTGCTGTTCACCAAGCCCCAGCAGAATGATGTTCCCCCTCAGCTGGGTTTCACTGCTGTTGGGAGCCCAGCATAAGCAAAGAGGTCAAGAACCAGCTCGAGAAAACTGCCAGGAGCCTGTGGAACCCTGGCTGGCCCCAGGTAAATCACTGAAATACCACCCAGCCAACACTGCATGCAGAGCCCAGAAACGTCATCCTGGGGATCTCAGCTAGAACTAAACCGATAGCCAACTGAGCAACAGCAGTAACAGGCATTTTTTTGGCATTTTGGTTCCTTTTTGAGGTTGAGAGGATTCCTGTGCATTCTGGAAATAGCCTGTAAGATTTCTTTCTGCTTAAAAAAGGCTTGAGATTTGCACATACAGAAAAATTAAATCCAATCTTAAAAAAAAAAAAACACACACACACAAAAAGAACTTTAAATCTTTTTTATGCTAAATTTAGCCACTACTGCCCTTGAGTATTGCCAAAGGGGTCACTGAATGGGCATTGTGGCAGATCCATTTAAGCCTGTGGCAAAAACCTACTGGTCAGGCTCGAGGAGGGAATGTGCCAAGAACAATACAAAGCCCAAGTAAAATCAGCAGATTTTCATACCAACCCATCCATGTATTAGGCTCTACAAACGATGTCCCAGTGACAAAGTCATGAGGAACTGTGCAACTGTTTGCTCTACAGAACATAACTTGCATCAAAGCTGCCGTTGTGTACCTGGCAGAGAACCGGCTGTCTGAGAACTGACTTTTAAGCAAATAATCCCCGTTAGCTGGTACTGGGGGGAATAAAATCAAAAACAGAAAAAAAAGCAAGCTTCACAAACACAATCAGTCAGGCTACAACCTTCCTCCCTCATAATTCCCTGCTGATGAATGTCAGACCTACCAAAGAAACGGAGCTTAAAGCTCTGGGTGGCCTAAGCCCCCAGTGTACAAATTAAACGAGGATATGGTCATCTGACACCTGTTACCTTTGCTTACACTGCCAACTTTCCTGGAGTTCTGGTCTCTTATCAGCAACAGCCTCTAACGCTATCAAAGAGCAGATTACAATTTCTTTTCACAAATATTAGTGCACTGCAATTTTCAAATTAACAACTGAAGTATTGTTCCACGCAACATCAAAACCCCCACAGAACTTCATCTCCTACAGCATTTGGCAAGGGAGAGGGGAAAGGTGTCTTGAGACTTCTATTAAAGTCTTTCTGACTCAGCAGCAGGAAAACTGTTAATTTACTTATTTTAACTGATAGATTACAGTCATATATAAGGTCTGGAAACACCACTACAAGCAATGATGTGCAGGGCATCAGCCTGAACTATCATGGAGACCAAACAATCCCTCTAAGGACTGAACGTGACACTGAACAACTCCAGCAAATCTATGATTTCCTATTTCGTATTCTTGCTTACCATGCTCACTTATAACGCATTATTTTTTTAATTATATTTACCCATTGCTTATGCACACCTATTTTTACTTCCAAGAAAAAGAAGATAAAAGTTAAAATGCTTACAAGATCCGTCCCAAAAACCAAAGCACAAGAGATTATGCTGACAGTCAAAAGACAACATAAAAAGTCAGAAACATCTCTGGCTACATCTAGATCAAACTAAAGTTATAAGATGCACAATTACTTCCTTTCGATAGTTGCTCGATACATCATTTTTATAAACATTTTCCACCTTTTAACACTGGTTCAATATTTGATAAGCATGTTTCATCTCAACTGCCTGTCGGCTTTCTCCCTTTTGGTGCAGGCCATCATCTCCTGCCATCAACATTAACCCACTCAGACGTGGCTGACCTCCCCTCTTAAATCACTCTTACCTTCTTGCAAGTTTTTAACCATTAAATTAATTGCCAGGACTACACCAAATCCAAATCTGCACGACCCTTGACCAGCAGGGTCTGGAAAATGCATCTACCATTCCTCAGGCCAGAGGTCCCCTGCCCAAGTCGTACTCCTTTAAGACTCAGGCAGAGATTGTGCCAGAGGCTGCATCAGTCCATCCAGCCACACAAAAGTGCACCATTAGCGTGCCCCCATGAAAACTGGGTTTCATTAAACATGATCGATTTTGCTGACTCCGCTTGCCCTGAACAAGGTGGACATTTCAAACATCTCTTATCATTTGCTTGCTCATTTCCCACAAACACGACCTGCAGAAAGAATGCATCATGTTTCAGACACTAAGCTTCTCTTGGAATAAAAGCGAAAGAACAGAAAATTTTATACAGGCTCCACAGACCAGCCTTAAACACAGCCTGTCATATTAATAACTAACTCCACACACAAAGACTTAGCACTGACAGCAGTGTTAATCCACAATTAATTTCTGGAGATTTATGAATCCTGATCAAAGACATAGCACCCAAAACTAACTGCAGTTATCTGCAGTTGTGTTAACTGTATGTTTTGAACTCCTAAAATTTTACAGAGAGGAGAAATTACTATTATGTGGATTGTTCTCCATAAGTACTTTTTCCATTCTCAACATGTCTCTGGAACCTAAATAATACCAAACCAGAACACTGAGGTCAAGTTTTGAAGTTATTCACTCCTGGCACTCTGCAAGCATGGTTCTGGGCTGCCTCACAGGGACTGCACAGGGACATCACAAGTGCACTGCACAGATCACTTACTGCTACTCACAGCCGTGACAAAGCGGGAGGTAATCTGGGAAGGGCTGACAACTCAGTTCTCAAGGAGTTCTCCTGAAGGAACTGCTGCATACAGTAGACACACACATTCTTGCAGGATGAGAAATGCTGGTTTTCCGGTAAGTATGAAAACCATAAACTTCATTCAAATATTTTGAATTATCTCCCACCAGACATGCTTCTTTCCATAAGAGCACAGTGGTGGTGAAGTAGATTTCAGTGTCAGCTTGATACCAGCTGACAGACTGTAAGTTCATATGGGCACATATACTTGGATCCTCTCAGCTGGGAATTACTTTGCCCTCTTTCTTGTCTCTTTATGAAGTGAAGATTTGCTCATCTGCTACACTAGCACAGAAAGGAGCCATGTAACTGCTACAAAAATACAGTCATCTGTGGAATTTTGGCATTCTAACCATAAAATTACTATGTTACTCTGCTGTGAGCACAGCAAACAGCACCATACACCTACTTACAAAACTTACATACTGTAAGATCCAGCTCCTTACTACCTAAACATCACCACAGAAAATCTTCAGCAAATTTAAGTTAAAAGTAGGGTTTGATGGTGACCATATAAAACACTCAGAGAAAGGCCATGGACACTGCTACTGTTTTGAACCACAGAATTTCCATGTAATAGAAACAATCTCAGTAATTGCAGCTGCCTCAAGTCCATACCAGTGGCATTTACCATAACCACCATATAAAGAATATTAAATAAAACCACTGTGTCATTTTAACCCAGGATGCAGAGCTTTTGACACCAAGGACCAAAGTCTGGCTGCCCCTCTGCAAACAGTACTTTTAATAAGCACACAGCCATATTCAGAGTTACTTTCTTTCCCTCCCATGCTTCCACAGGTGGGCCACTTTTTCTTTCTGAAGTGGTATTTGCAATGATGTAACCTTTTCCTGATGACCATGGTGTGTCTCTCCTGCGCTTAAAACTTCAATCCCTCCCAGGTTTAACGCTGTGCTGCAGAATGCAACTGCCATCCCCTAATGCAACTTAACAGCTGGAAGCCAGGATGCAGTCCACTGCCACAGGAGTTACACAGGCCAGTTTTGGAACAAAACACAACAAAATTACTTTTATTAATGCTGTAGCACTGATGAACAAATGCTGCAAACACTTCTCATCTGAATGGCCCAATGAGGGATTCAAGTGTTCCACAAAGAGTCTCACTTCACTGTTCACTGCTTTACCTTAACCAGAGAGGTGCTTTCAGCCCCAGTCTCCAATATGCAAGTAGACTGCCATGTGCATTAACTGCTGTATACGAATGACAGCTGGTATGCAGCCACAGCCTTATCCTAGAGAATAATTTTTCTCTTTTTCCAGCCAGAATCAGAATATGTTTGCTGTCTTCGAAACCATGCTCTTCCGGAATCAGGTGATGGGGAGGTGNTAAAAATTTTCATGAGAATCACTTCAAAACAATCAATGAACCATTCACAATATTCCTTCCATTGCATGTTTCAACACAGCCTGGCAGTCTGCGTTTGCCAAAGCAAAACTTCCAGGATCAGAAGTGTAAAATGTCTCACAAGGGCTAAGGGGGAAAAAGAAGCACACTCAAACTTCTTGGATCGATAAGGCATGGGAAAGGGGAAGGGCACTGCTGAAGTTCTCAGCCAACGATGGTCATACTGCACAACAAACCAGTTGATTAAAAAGAAGTTTGCAGCAACAAGAAAGTATGAGAAGGGGGGGCGGGGAAAGGGAGGAGG
>VXBQ01011160.1:11697-97086 GCA_013400175.1 Phainopepla nitens | reverse complement strand
TCCTCCGGCTGTCCGGGGCCGCAGCCACCGCGAACGGCCCAACCCAGATCGTCCTCCTCGTCTTTCGGGCATCTGTTAACGCAACAGGACCAACGCCGTGCAAAAACTGGTGCATCATCAATAACAGCAGCATCAATGGAACCGCTGAGCAATCTCCTCGGCAAAGCCGTCAGATGTCATAGGGGTGTAGAGATATCGTTCACTCTTTTCCACGGATTGCATTCGGGACAACGGAACTGCGCAGTTCATAGGTCATTCAGTGTGGCCTGACAATAAAAATCTTTTGTGTAGAAATGGTAGAACAATTAAATAGAGTGAAAGTAGAGTCTGGAGGACAGGAAGGCAGTGAAAAACAATCTTTTTCTTTTTGTTTTTGTTTTTTTCTGAACTTATGCACAGCACTAAAGATGTGAAATCCAAGTAAGCTTCGTAGCATGTAATGTCTACATTCTTGTACAACACCGGACAACTCAGCACGTGTCCTCTGGTGCTCCCTGCCCGGCAGCTGTCCCAGCTGGCAGTCTGCTCTTGTTCCCTTAGCAATAGTATTAGGAACTTTAAGACTGGTACAAATGGCAAAGCTGCCTGCGGTTTAGTAGGTACAGAGCTAAAGAGCAGAATTAATGATGTTTTTAAAACATCAAAGGTAGAATTATTGCCCAGTTAAGTCAAGGGTGAGAATGGCATCCCTAACCCTTTGCATTCTAGTTAGGAGTTTCAAGCATAGAAAATGGAGGAGTCAGTTTATATTGATTTGGTTCTATGCATATTGCCCAATTTCACTGAAATCCATGTAACCTTTTCTAATAATTGCAGTTTTGGAAAGCTTTGGGACACTCACAAGACCAAAGACGCCATTTGCTGACCTACAGATAATTTTTTAGCTTAGATGCCAGTTTTATTACCATTACCCACCTGAGTTATCTGAACTAATATATCTGAATTTTATATGAGAAATAGTCTGTCTTTTATAGCTGGAAACAAGCACAGCTGCAATGTTATATTTTGTCATACCCCCGGTGTTCACTTGTGTGGAATAAAGGCAGCATGCAGGAGTTCAGAGAGGCAGAAATGAAATAAAACTGGTGTAAACAGTTTACGGCTCATGACTGAGACAACTGAGTACACTCTGCAGCTTTATGGCCGTAGCCCATCAAGTTTATTATTGGAGAAAGATGAAAATGTCCTCTAACCTGCTGCTTCTGTACTTTCTAGGTGATCATAAGAGCAGCTGGGAAAGGGTGAAAGAGCCATAAATCCTTGGTTTAATGTACATCACCCGAGAAACTTGCAGAAAGGACTGCAAGTCTTTCTTCAAATTGATAGAGGCTCTTTCCAGGCTGTTTTTAACAAGAATTTTACAATGTCATAGACTTTGTAATGTTCCACATTATACTTCAGTTGTCATTTGCATTTATCTGCTAAAACATAATGTTGCATATTAGAAGCTTTACCACACTGCTCTAAAAGCTGATATTGTTTTATTTATAAAGCTTAATACTGTTGTGGGTCGACAGTAACTATTTCACTGTTCAGACACAGCTACAGGTTTTTCATGTTTTTCTGTGATTTAATTCCTGCTCTTACTGTCTTTAACGAGTTTCTTGGCAGTTTTCCCAGCTGTTCTAACAGTCTCCTGGAAAAAAACTCCAACAGTTTAGAAAGAAATATTGATAGTTTTTCCATTAAATGTGTGAAACAGGAGAATTTGGTAATGAAGTACAAGTAAACAAGTCTATCGTGGGATCTGATTTAAGGCCAAAACTTAAAGACTTGCACATTAATAGTGATTGACCTAACAGCAATGAAAACCTTCAAGATTTGAGCTTCTTCCCCACTAGATACACACACAAGTTATACATACATCGTCCTGAAAACATTTTTAATAAAATTTACCACATATAGTGTTTGTTTTGTTCTTCCTTAAAAGGAAGAATGAACTTTAAAAAACAAGTGTAACAAGGCTGTGAGATTGTATGAGGTCTAATTATGTAAGATAAATGAAGTATAAAACATTATTATAAGAGATTATGAGAAAAGGATTATACTAATCAGGGGAAGAATTGGCAAGAGTTGCTGGTTTACAAAAATTACAACTACTATCCTCACTGCCATATGGGTGGCACCTATGTAGTTCTGGATGTTGAGCTTTCCTGAGCTGACATGCCACAGAACCTGTCAATTCCTTTATTAATGGTACATTGCTGGAGGATTTCCATGAAGATATCATCTGTCTTGCAGGAAGAAGTAGGTGCTGGAGCATGGGATGGAGGGAATCAGAGGTTGTGACTAATAATGATCACTAGTCAAGTTCTGTGCAAAAGAGCCAACCAGTTGAAAGCCCCTGCGTAGACACTGCAAACATGCAAGGAGTGAGAATCTTGCCATTAAATGCAGATTATCAAAAGCCTTTTTTATGTGAATGTTAAAATATTCAGACAGTGGAATGCTGCTGATTTCCAGAGCTATTTCACAGTTTATCTCACCTTTATACTCTACATCAAGGCATTTTTATGGAATAATTCTGGATGTGTTCTGGTTTAGTAGTCTGTTCATGGCATACAGATATTCCCTGGTTTCACAAGAAAACACCAATTCCATGTACAGTATGTTTTAAGTTCACTCTGTTTTAAATATAGATATTTCCTTAAGCCAAGTAAAGTTCATTCAGTACTGTAGAAAGATCTGTGTCAAAGTGAAGAGCAAGAGTATTCCTTGAAGAATTACAGTTTTTTTAAAAAGAGCCATTTCTGAAAATGCCTTAGGGCTGTACCAAACAGTATTAGGTTTAAATGATTTAAGATAGCTACCTGCTGTAACACTTCTGCTGAATTATTAGGTAAAGCCTTAATTTCTTTTTCAAAAATCTGAATTTCAAGTTCTGAATCATTTACATTTTACTCTGAGGTAGAAATCTAATCAAAGTAAATGTGCCTGTGAGTGAGATCTTTCCATGGATAACCTTTCAGCTCTAGGAGCGGGTTCTAACTTCTCAGCTGTTATATTTTGTGACGTTTTTCCTGCCATATTGATGGTTCTTCCACAAAGGAGTAAGGGAGTGTTTCCCATCATTTTCTTTTATGAATGAGAAAATCATTAAAGGTTATTAATGTAATTGTGGCTAGCCTTGGTCTGAAAAAAACAAAAAAGAAAAGAAACTGAATAAAAACTTATTTTCTACAACTTATAAAAAGGGTCTGGAGTTTGGGGACTGAAAAGCCCTAAGTCAGTAAAAGGTGGTTACAGAATCCCACACGTATTAATGTTAGACTTGGGGGATGCAGACACACAAATTTGGGAAGACAGGAACTTTCTTTGTGGCATAATAGAAGAAGGAAATTGTAGTCAAGAACAATGTATGATTTTCAAGAAAAGCCACAAGACTGTTAACCTTTCCAGGGGCTCCAACCTGCGTCTCGAGCAACTTTGGGTAGTGGGAAGGTGTTTAGGGCTAAAGAATGAATATAGGTAAATTCACACTTTTTTTTTCTCTATCTATACTGGTCTTTCACAAGTCTTTTTCTATATCTATACTGGTCTTACGCAGTTTTTGAAAGAATTAGGTTCAAGGATTTTGAATAGTTTTCTTGATAATGCTCTGGTGATTTTCAGCCATCATGGAACTGTTTAAATAGAATTGCTTCCTTTAACTTATATCAACTAATGGCTTATTGAGCTGAGGTCTGGGAAGGCCTGCACTAAAATATATTGAGTTACTTCTTGGTGGGGGCCCTTGAAGGCAATCCACAGATAAGGAAGCAGAATCATTAGAAGTCTAAAAAGTGAAAAATATGACCTATATGAAAAGAGTGAAGTTACTGGGGGTGTCCAGAGCACACAAGGGGGCTTTGCTAGGATTATACCAAAATAATCTTTGTGTGTGCTAGAGCTATGGAATGTCATAAGGAAAACATTCACACCAATTGCTTTAGCCTGCTCTCATACCACATGCTGTATTTATGCTACAGGCTGAACAGAATTATATTCACATAATGATACAGGTGGGGTTCTGAGAGTCAGAAAAAGCACGTGTCTGCGTCACAAGTTGGGGCTCCTTTCATCTGCCCTTAGGGCTATGGAGAGTTTGTAGGTCTGTGCCTGCCATGAGGGACACCCACAGCAGGGATTGCCCTGGCAGGAGAATGATCTGTCCCCTTCTGTCACGGCACAGAGCTGTTCTGCAGCCACTGAGGCTGTTCTGCAGACTCCAGCCACCCCAGGGTTCGCTTTGGGGATGTGAGGTACTTATACCCAGAGTCCATCATCAGTTATGGTTTCAGCACACTTTACAGAGGAAAGGAAACGGGAGAACGGGAACACTGAATGTCAGCAGCTGAGACCAGAAAATCCCTGCATAATTTCACAGGACAAAGAAAAAGCACTTACACAGATTTGGAATTTTATCCCTGATCAATTTCAAAGGGCATCTCCAGGCATTCAGTCATCAAAGCTTCCCAACACCTAAAAAATGAAAAACTAAACACAATATTTTCCATCATGGCTAATACTAGATAATCTAAGCAGAGGGGTCATTGCTGCCTAGCCCTATAATATTTAACAAAAACATGTAAGCATATAATCAGTAAAGTTAAATTTGTAGCAACTTTTCAATTACCAGCAACAATTAAAAATCGTAAAAATAAAACTGTTAAAAATAACAGAATTTGAGAAACTTAAAAGCAGTATCAGAAATCTAGGTGAATTTATTTAATATACGGAAGACTGAACTAAAGGGTACTTGTAGAATATATGATTTTAAGACTCCAGGATGTCCATTTCAGTTTTGTCTTAAAACTTTTTAAAGTCTAGTACTTTCTTGAAAATGTCAGAGGTTACTTCACTTTTAAGCCTCACCTATAAAAGCTACTTGGAGACATTTTGTTTCTGATGAGAATTTATTGGATGTTTTCCTTCTTTTTTTTTTTTTTTTCATTCTGCCTGTCCAGAAGTTGGCTCTTTGCTTTTCTCCAGCATTTCAGTTATTGATGAAGTTCTTGGCACAGTTTTCCAAGCTCTGAAACAAGGAATAGAGAATTCCAGTGACTAAAAAAGGCTTGTGGAGTCTTTTCACTGACTTCTGTGGGCCTTGGATCAAGCCCTCGGGCCTTATCTACTCTACCCAAATAACGAATAAACAATACCAACACAGAGCTACAGTACTGGGCTCATTTGTCAAGTACTTGCCAGAGCTGGAACAAACTCAGATATTGCCAGAGGAACCCATTTGCTGAAGAGAAGCTATGCCAAATTATTTGCCACTATCAGGTTTTATCTATTGATGAGCATTCCTGAAAAAATACCTTCCTGTGACATGAAGAGGAACACCCACGGGATATGTTAGTCAAAAGGCCTATCAAAACATGATAGAACATATATTCCACCACACAAATTATTCATGTGGTTTATATTAAGAATATATTTCTCAGCTGGTGTTCCTCTTTAGGGATCTCTGTTTCATTTCACACCCTGCTCTCATCCTCATTGGACTGAAAGTGAATGGGATAGTGTCATGGCTTTCAAAAACATGTTATCTTGATGTTTTTAGGAAAACACTGATAAAGCTTGAAGGGAAATACATCCTTTGCTCAGCTTCTCCCTGTGTTGATGGTAACAGGGAGGACTGCACAGGGTAAAGATATTACAGCAGAGACTTTCCAGTTTGCCCAGGAATTTAGAGGGATAAAAATACAGACATGCATTTGGAACACGTTCATCTCTGTTACACATGGAGTTAAATACACTCCTGAGGCAAACACATGCTATCACTCCTGCATAAATATTTGCTCCTGAGCAAAGTCCCGTAGCACCTGCAGAAAGCCTTTTCTGGGGCACAGGCCAGCAGTGAAGTGTCAAAGCATGAAGCCCAGCAGGGAATGAGTTACACATTTCCTTGCAGGGAGTGTCACCAGGTTACACACGGTCCCTTCACTGCTGCTGCAGAACTGTGGAGAGCCTAACACAGAACTACTCATTTAAAACTTCCAAAAATTTCCAAATACGGGCTATGACCAGAGTCAAGTACTTGAAGGAGGAATGGCAGTTTGAAATTTGGATTTGAATTTTTTAAGTTCTTGACTTAGAAAAGACAAAATAAGAAAAAAATAATCAGAAAGAGATGACACATGATCTGTTTCACTCTGTGATTTGTTATTTTCCTTTCATTAACCTCAAAATCTCCTTTCTTCCCCTCCTCTTTGTCTATTTTATTCTTTCCATCTCACATCCTTTTATTGCCTTCCCTTCTTGTTGTCTTGCTTAAGTATTTGCAGCTGCTGAAATCAGTAAAAAAGAAGACTCACATGAAATAGGAGAATCCCCAAGAGCTAAAATACATGACAGATTGTGACATGCCACCAGTAATCTATTTAATTCAAGACTGAAAATATTACGACAGTAAATGAGTAGGTTTTCCAAAATTCAGTACAGTCTTATACAGCATAAGGATGTTTTAGTTCCTCACAGAAGAAGCCAAACAGCTTAAATTGATATCTGCAAAGTTTCAAAATCTGTAATCAATCCCAAATTGTCTTCTCCAATACAAAGTCAACTGACTAGCCCTGGCTGAAGTCGGATATCAGGCCCATCAAGGAGCAACAGGTGAGCAGAGCTGAAAGCAATGACAACAAAGTCCCTTGATAAGAACATCTTTTGGGTTTTAATCTGTTGTTGACTACGATAACACATGGACTAGAGCACACTGCAGGAGTGTCTGCGGAGAGCAGCAGCAGAACAGCTTGAGAGCCACTGCTCAGTGCCAAAAAGAAGTCTTCACTCAGGTCTGATCTTGTTTCACTGGGCAAAAAGGCCCTTCAGCAACTGACATTCCAGGGCTCAAGGAAACACTTAGGAGCGTCTTTAAAAACCAAGATTTCCCACACGTTATAATTACAGAATGGTCTTCAGGACCACACCTGAGCACAGGTCTGCTGCCGTTCAGATTTGAGAGAAGAATTTAAAGCAGATGAATTCATACATCCAAACCAAAACAGATAGATCAGATGGACAAGATTAGCTCTACCAATTTTCCTGCAACCGGAATTAGCAACTCTGGAGCCTTCTAATTTGCCAGGAGTTCACACTGTGGCTCCACACTAATCCAGCTGACACTGCACCTCCATCTATCATCTCATCTGTTCTAAGATTTCAGTTTATTCTAGGTTTCTTCATATGGAATAAGTGTGCATTATACATGCCTCAGTAAGTTATCTAAAGCTTATTTTCTGTTTTGAAAAAAAAATCACAAATAAATTACTAAGAACTTAAATTATGTCTCAGATTGATGAGTTGAAGTACAGAGAATCTCTAGTACAGGATACTGCTTCATACAAAAAGACATTGGAAATAAAACACTGATACTGGTATGCAAGTGCATTATACCCAAAGAAGCTATAATTGCTCTCAAGGACTCAAAAATTGTCTTTCTCACACCATAGAAATTACAACTTCACCTGTTTCCAGCACAAATCCAAAATATTGCCCCATACCGGCTCCTAGGAAAAAAAATTAACTCTACCCCAGCCGAAACCAGCAGGCAGGGAAGCTAACAGAGTTTAATTATGTATAGTCTGTTGCAAGAATTCAATCATTTAAACCTGCTGGAGTGAAACAACTATTTTCTATCAGGGAAAACAATTTCTTCTTAAGCTGTTAAGCTGGTAACATGGTAGGCAATTCGTTTGACACAGGGTTTTGCAAATGTGTTTCATTTCTCGCAAGATTTAGCAATACACTGCTGAAGTTTTTCAACATTTTCCCGGTAGAAGCCAGTAGTTATCCAGCTCACAGCTTGAAATAAGAACGCAATGCATGCCGCTTTCTCTACACTTTTTCCACCTGAAATAGATTTCGAAGTCTAAAGCCACTGAGCAGGGATGTGGAGGGAGCCCGTGTTTTTCAGCTCTTCCTGTTGCAAAGAGCAGCTGCGATGGACACGGGTACCTTAAAGCTGCACAGCTCACCCTGCCCGGGCGTTCTCCCCGTGGCTCCTGCCGGTCACTGACCTCCCAGGCAGACGACACACGCTGAATGACTCACGGTGCCCGGCCAATGTACAGTAAAATCCACCCTACTGAACTGGAGCAGCTCAAGAGTTTGTTTGGGTGTTTTTTTGTGCTGCTGACTTGTCCTTGTCCACGGCAGGACGCAGAGCAGTCGCTAGTTACAGCTTTGGGCTGCCTGTTCCGTGAGGATGTCCTTTCTGTGAGCGTGTCTGCTTTTGTGTTCCAAGATTAACAGCTCTGATATTTGGCCCTGCTGCTTGCAGCGCTGTGGGGAGCCATCACGGACAGGCACTCTGTGCCGGACAGAGCCTTTCACACCCTTTCAGTTGCGGGGTTCAAACAAAACAGAAGGTGTTAGCAATGCTTGAGCATCATCTATTCAAGTCTGACCATCCGAATTTTCTGAAACACTAAATATTGACCACCTACCATCTGTAGATCTCAACCTGGTTTAGATCTAGTAGGAATTTTTAGCATATTTAGTGTGTGCTTGACTTCTGCTTTCACCTGTTCTCTTAGGTTTGCTTTATTCTTCTCCTGACTACAAGCAATGTATGTGAACATTTCCTTTTTTTTGCCTATTAGCAAAGTTCTAGAAATGTCTTATGTTTTTTTACAGTGAATTAATTCCAGAAATGAACAGTCTCTGCCTATTTTCATATACTTGGATTTCTACCTGTGCTTGAAGCACGTAGGTTGTATAAAAAATTTTTAAAAAGTGTATTATACAAATTTACCTTTATAATTTGATGTTTTTTAGCTCTGTCAGATAAGCATTGAAATTCACAGTAAAATGGCTGATTTGAATGCCTATACACGGGCATATTTGAATGCCATGTACATAGGCAAATTGGTAAAGGTAAGGTAGTCAGTATGACTGCTCATACATTACATGACTTAGGTCAGTACTTAAACTCCTAATATTTGCTTAGGATTACACCTCTGCCACAAGGCCCACTGGTTAAATAACAGCCTCACCAGAAAGCTGTGTGCAGGGAGTGGTTTTTTCTGGAGAAATTTTTGGTTTGGTCTCATCCTCTCCATCTTCAGACAGATCCTTCTACTTCTGTATCTGTTCAAGATTGTGTTTTTTTTTTTTTTCCCAGACAAGAAACATCTACTAGGCGTAGATGTCTTCCTTCTTCCATACTGCCTGGCACTCTGTTATGCATACAGCAATTCCCTGAACTTGTTCTTTGCTTGTGATAACTGCCAATTTGGATTCCCACTGTTCATCATGAAAATATTTTATATATTCTGCCCATCTTTACAGGACAGTTTTGTATTCACAGCATCTTCTTGTATTTTTAATCACTACACACCGAATATAATTTCTTGTCTCTTTTAATGTCTCGAGCTTTTAGGACATGATGACTTTTTCTAACTTTTTCTAGTTGCATGTTTCTCTGTTTCATCAGATTGTAACTTCACCTATTCCCTTTGACATTTTTTCAGCTTTCCTGTATTGCTTATGCAATATTGATACTCCTTTTTCTATTTTTGTTTCCTCTTTATGTATACTGATCCATGATATATTCAATAATTCACAGCTGCTTACTTAAAAAGATCTTTTCATCCCCAGTGCAAACACAAACACACACCCAGCTGAGGGATGTGAGAGCTGTGTGTACACCAAGCCCTTGCAGGAGCTTCTTTTTGCTAACATTGCACCTCTGCTCTCCCATCGCTACAATGATTTCTCTTTCTGTTCATCTTGTTAAATGCAGCCTTCTTCTCCTTTGGCAGTTTTCTCCTCTCTAAATATTGCAACCAATCACCAGAGCTGAGAAACAGCCATCGCTGCAGCAAGCCACAGTCCTCTGTGATCTCAAATTACCTCAGCTACTAAAGAAAAGGTAAAACTCCACTTTAATCACAGCATCCACAGAAGGGACACAAAACCAAATATCCGAACAGATGGGCTGTGTGAGGCCTTTCCCTGAGGCTGCACAAGTGGAAGCAGGAAGGATCCAACCCTTGGCTCTGCAAATGCAGAAGGATAAACTCGGCTGTAGTTGTTGGCATCGTTAGGAGACTCTTCTCACTGGCACTTGTGGGACTAATTGTAAAGCCCTGTTTTAGTGCGTGGGAGGCTGGAGATAATTTTAGTGATGGTGAAAAGTGCCAGACTTATCAGACATGGAAGATGTTGCTCTAGATTTCACTTGTGTAGTGCTTTATGTCTACTCTAACTGAGTGGAACAAAACATTACTGGTTTGACTGGAGGGGGGTTGATTTAATAATTGTTAGCACACTTGTTTTGCAGCACTAATGACTAGGCAAAGTTTTCTCTTCACAGAGCCAGTATTGTACAGGCAGAAGGATTAAGAGCATCATTTTGCTGGTGTCTGCCTATTCTGCTGTGGAGTCAGCACTTCCATGCACACAAAATTATTCAATATATCTTTGGTACCACAACTAAGGAAATTAATAAGATTTCTTATACATCAAACCTGGGAAGCCATTAACTTATTGGAGGGCACAAACTCTGAATAGTCTTTTGTTGTACTTTCTTGGAGATAAATACACTTTTTTAGTATTTACAAACTCTAGAAAGGCTTGGGGAAAAGTGCATGCTGTGTAACCTTACTAACTAGAGACAAGATAGTTATTTGAAACACAATTTATGCCTTGGTTTGCCCCACAGTATTTTGATAATTGTAGTGAAAACTTTAAAGAAATAGATGTATATTTTAGTATCATTGAACTCTGGGGGTTTTATTGAAGGGCAGAAGAAGAATATATTTGTTTTTGCACTGGAGCTTCCATTGGTCAAAGAACACCATCCAGCCATTGGCTCTGTTTGGAACTGTCAGTCAAAGCTTTTCTGATGTGAAATAAGACATATCAGAGCTACCAGTTTCAGTAAAGGTGTCCCCATGACAAAGCCTTCAGTCCAGCACCCCCTGCTTATAGGAGACCATATTTCCAACTGATCTTTAGCATCCAGATTGGAGTGGAATCGTGAGTCTGATTGCCTTCACACTGCAGGAAAATCTGGCTCACTGTCATGAGGCTCAGGCTTGTATTTGAATATCTGCTCTGTGGATTACACTGCCTACCCAGGACTAACTCACACATCCAGGTATTCCTGCCCTCCCTGGGGGCAGAGGTTCCTCTGGACTCCAGAGCTTTGTTCCACGAGCTGCCTAATCCAGTTTATGCCTCCAGTTTCCACCAGTGCAGATATTCTCAGCAGTCATTTTATAGAAGCATTTCACCTGATGATAAAACATACCTGGTAAGGCACCACTGTCCTCGAGAAAATACAGAGAAGCCAGATACCTCCCTGCCCAAAACCCCAATCTATTATCTCAAGCATCTGCTTTTTCTCCTGCAACCCAGAGAACAACAGTGATCTCTGAGGCTGATAGGACCAGTTTTCTTCTTCCTCTTGACATCTCTCTCTCTGGTCAAAATCTTTTCTTGCCAAAAGCAACTTGGACACAGGCTTTGCACTGTCTGCCCTACCTGCCTGCTCCCACCTCTCCCTAGAAATGCAATGATTTCCCACCTGACCACGTTGATATCTGTAATCAAGTGGGCTGAATAGGAAGAGGAGCTGCAACTCTGCTTTATGACACACAGCTTCCATTTCATGTATCGCTACCCAAAATAGAGTCCCATATAAAAGGACTAGTTTCTTCAGTATTATTTTGCAATGTTGGATGAAAAGGGATTGGAAGTTCATGAAGCTGAGAGAGCAAGCAATAAAAGCATACAAGAATGTACAGACCCAAGTAAAAGCTTCACAAGTAGGCTTGAGTGAGCCTGAATTAGGATTTAGATCTGAAAAACTGTTGCTGCTTAAGATCTACCCTATAGTAGTGGAAAACAAGGCTTTGATTATAAATAAACAGGACTGTGCCACAGACACACCTGATTTCATCACCAGTTTCTCATCAGACTGTGAAATAACCCACAACACTGAACTTGACTGTTCATGTCAACCAGAAGAGTCCAGCATGTTTAAAAGACAGATAACTGCAAATAGTAAAGATCCTTAGCAGCAGCCTGAATTCAGACAGTTTTAGTAACTACTTCGCTCAGCCTGTTTTTTGATCCAAGCAGAGCTGGCAGAAGAGAAAAAAACCTCACCTCTGGAAGCCAAGGGCAAAGAAACAATGTGGGGAACAAAATGAAAGTTACCTCGTGAATGGCAAGTTTTGGCTTGCTTCTAACTGCAGTAATAAGGCGGCAAAGTGATTCACTCTGACAAAGTTTTCCAGCTTGAGGAGCTTGAAATAATACGACCGCCCACCACAACTGCTGCCTGTGAGGAAGAGCAGGGAGGGGGCCCAGGGCAGCCCAGGAGTATTGGGGTGATATGGGAAAGGTAGAAAATGGAAAGGTCCTCTTCAGCAGGGTAGAGATAAATGCTGGCCCGCTGGGGCAGAGGAAAGAGAGGTGGTAGCAATTGCATTGCATTTTAGTAGAAATAAAATTGAGTTCTGTGAAAGAAAAACCGTTCTGCTCTTTCACAGAGGTCAGGAGATGAATGTTCGTGTGTGCCACACAGCACTGCAGCTTAGAGGAATTGCCAGGTCAAAATGAAGCCTTCATTTTGTCAGCTGATGAGGGAAGGTATATATATATATTTATTTTTTTATTTTTTTTCAGAGGTGGGTGGGAAGGGTGGCATGACCTACCTGTGGCAGGCTAGTCACAGCGTGAAAAAGAAACCAAAATAAAGCCAATATTGATTTTCTGCCTGAGAGTGGTTAATATTTATCTAGATGTTCAAACTGGATCAGGCTGCAGCTTATAAAAACTTGGCCAATCACAGCAAGATTTTCCAACAAACCTGTTAACATTTTTCAAGTACAGACACGCTGATACAACTTAAAAGAAAGGTACAGAATTGCATGTCTCATTACTGTCACTTAAATAAAACCTCCAAGACAATTAATTACGTGTGTATACTTTTAACTTTGTCAAAATGTATGCAATAGGTAATAAACTTTATTTTCTTAACCTATATTTAGGTGGGCAAAGTCTTTTTTTTTATTATTACTTCCAAATCACTTATCACCAAAATCGTACTTTGGCCCCAGGCATTTTCCTCACTTCTTTTTATTCTGTAATTCAATGACCACAAAATTACACGAGGTTAACTACAGAAAGATTAATTTTAGGTTGTAACCATTTAATCTTGCTTGGGCGTTTCTCTCTGTGGGCCATCTGTGCTTGATAGCTTGATACCCACAGTCCATTTGCCTTTCTAAAGGGAACTTACATTTAGTGGTTTCAATCCCTTTCAGTGTGTAGACCCCAAATAACTATCAATGGGTCTTTTAATGCTTCCATAAAAATTTAGAACCTATTGACAGTAAGTGGGGAGTTTTTTATTTGCTACTTCTTAATGGTAGCACCTCAGAGGTCCATGGACCACAAACCTAAAGCTACCGAAAGCCTCTGTGACTTGTAGAATTACTCCACCTGTTCTGCAAAGGAGCCTGGCTTTAACCTTATTAATGAACAACACTGAAGTTGGGGGCAAGGTATGAACTGCATGGGATGTGAAATGCATCAGCCGTTTGAAATACGAGCTCAAAAACGGCATATAAGCTCTTCTATAATAGAGGTATGAAGAAATGCCAAGGTCTATGGTTGTATCCAAACCTCATGTTTCTAGTTCCTTCCTTCCTGTACATCTATAGGAAAAACTGCCCAAATTTGGGCCTAAGAGCTTATTGAGAACCATTTTACAGCCTGGATATGTGAAACTTCACTGCAGCGTGGTAGGAAGCTCATGGAAGAGAGTTCTCCTCTCCTGCAGCCTGGCTAACCATCCAGCCCTCAATAAGAGTTTTCCCCAAGGGTTGCTTGAGTCCCAGGAAGAGAGAACTCAGAATGAGCGGAACCCATGGATAATTGAATGAGCACAGCCTCATTAAAAAAAAAAAAAAAAAGGCTTGAAAAACTCATACTTTGAAAAGTACTGGTCACTGGCATGGAAGTTTTTCTCCTCTGATCATGTTCCTCTCTGATTTGTTTTTATAAGTTTAGGCAGCTCTCTGCTGGTACAGCTGCTGCCGGAGTCGTGCCAGAGGAGCCATAATTTGTTAATAGCCTCCACCAATGAGCTGTCGTGTTAACAAAACAGGAGAGAAAACAGAGTTGTAGAGCAGGCAGATGTAACCTCAGGCTAAGGAGGCAGCCGCTCGTAGCACCTTCTCTACCGTGGCCCCGCAGGAAACCTGGAACTGGTGCGCCCAGGAGCAGGTGGGATGTGACCCTCCCTCCTGAAACCACCAGGTTTCTGTCCACCTACTTAGGCATGTAAAGCCAAGCTTCAGCTGTGCACCAAGGCAGGCAAACAAACCCAGGGGACTTCACGTGTCCCATTCACTTCTGAAGAGGGGACTCACAGTAAGGCATTGACAAGCCCGGCCGTCAGCTATTCAAGGCGATCAAGAGCAGTGACATTTCCACATTTTCAGAGCTCTCAACAAACATAGCTAATTAAGTCTTGCATCATCTCTGCAGTTAAACACAAGTAAGTATTCATCTCCCCTTTTGACAGAGGAGGAAGCTGAAGGCTGGGGGGTATTTAGGGCCATGGAGTGAGTCACTGGCAGAGCCAGAGATATTTTAAGAGCTATAAGCTCCACAATCACTGCCTTTTCATTTAAGTTATTAGACTCAAAAATTCCTCCTTCTCCACATGA
Source organism: Phainopepla nitens (assembly GCA_013400175.1). Classification (NCBI taxonomy): domain Eukaryota; kingdom Metazoa; phylum Chordata; class Aves; order Passeriformes; family Bombycillidae; genus Phainopepla; species Phainopepla nitens. Next base: position 82,414 of record VXBQ01011160.1, on the reverse strand, counting down.
GAGATAAGGAAGATATTCTCCCATTATCAGCAAGAACGGGATGACCTCTTCCTCAGTGTGACACTAATCTGGAAGCATTGTGACTTCCGTGCAGTACACAGAACATTTCTCATTGCAAGTACCATTCAGATAGCAAAAACAAGAAGAGGTGATAGGAAGGCCCTGGGTCTCCTAGGCATGGCTGGCATACAAGACAGGGAAGGTTTAAAGTGCCCTGCTTTCCTGCCAGCCCCTTCTCTGGCTGCCTCCTGCCCTGCAGACAGTAGTGTCTGTGGCTCAAGATGAGCAGCTGCACTGGGTGCATTTCAAAGTCTATAGAAATAATGACACAACAGGTGGATGAAAGAGTGAACTGTACAAGTTATCAGTGAAATCAGCCTCTCTCAGGCCTTTTTTTCAACTTAAAAAAAAAAACAAGCCCATTTCCAAATATAACATGGACACACAATTTCATTCAAATTTACTAAATGTATGTCATAATTAGGATTCAGAGTAATCTAATGTACCTATAATTATTTACGGACAAAGCAGTAGGTGTGTGCATGGGCGTCTGAAGGCAATGACTTCTCAAAGCAAGTGTTGCCTAAACTCACCTGCCCCAACTTGTAACCACGCTTTTTCCAAAGCAGAGCAGTGGGCCAGCTTGCTGGGCGTAGCACAACAGGAGAGTGCACGTCAGAGACTGGAAAGGTGACATGAGGATCACTTGTCTATCACTCTAATCTTCAGGTTATTTTCTGAATCTCCTTTTTCCTTTGGCTCTGGGAATATCTCAGTGCTATAAACCCAAAAGGTGCTCAGGAGCAGCAGCCTGGGAAGGCACCTCCCTGAGCAGTTCTGAGTGTCTCTGCTCTGTCTCCCTGACTCGGTCAGGAGCAGCAGGTAACAAAGAATCGACAGTACTCAGGACCAAAATTCCTACAGGACATTCTTCCCAAAGAAGAGCCTTTCCAGGAGCAAATAAATCAACTTCGTGGAGAAAGAGAACAGCTAAATTGTACTAGATTACATGGTTTAATGTGAGTTAAATTTTGCCCTCCTTTATTTCCTGGGGAAATAAAAAGTACACAGGAAATTGCCACAAGTCAACTACCAATGAATTTGCAGCAGCTGAAAGATGAATATCAATTAAAAGGCAAAAATTTCTGTGCTTCATATAAAAAAATATGTAAAGTGTTCTGTTCTAGGCAGCTTAGGAATTATTCAAAGTGGTTTCTTGCTAGCAAGCCATAACATAAGTTGACATTTTTACTTTAATAAAGTACTATAAACTTTTGGAACTACTAAATAGTACAGATAAATGCACATGCTGAACAGTTATGTTTCTGTATTTAGAACACTTATCTAAGCTGGGCATCTTTCTCATCAGCTGAATTTCATCAATGGCTGTGATCTGGTATGTAACTAGTTCTAAGCTTGCCAATTCAAAAGTAACTCTGGGTGCAATTCTGTTCCCATCTCTATTTCTGTATTGCAAGCCTTGTTTCCCAGGTTAATACCAAGAATGCGAGCAGCGTGTGGCCCAGGCTACAAGAACACATAATACATACAATGATTCTATGAATACCACCTGGATTCAAATACAAATAAACAGTAAAATAATATTTCTTGGTCAAAAGACACCTTTGACTATCAAGTTATATTCATGAATGTGTTGCACACATCCTTTCCATTAACACTTAAATAGCAATTTTATGCTGGATCCTAATCCTCCAATCCACGTTTTGCTCACTCCTTTGTTAACTCATGAGCACTTTGGAAGTACACCGCTGCCACAAGCCAGACTAAGCCAACACATATGTATAAGGACATAAAACCTGCCATACTGGGTCAAGAACCATGATCCATCGAGCTCACTATTGTAACCTCAGAACTAGGAGCAGATGTTTTTGGGAAGACTACAGAAGATGGAGTATTTCTAGCGTGAATCTCCACATGGCATTTCTTCACAGCTTCCAGCACCACATTAAATATTTATATGACTGATGTAATATTACATATTTCCATGTTTCCAGATCCCCCAGTGCTAGAGGATGAAAAGAAATTTCTAGACTTAACACCTCCAGGCTAATCAGAATTAGCCCATCTACTGTCATTCTCATCACCAAACTGCACCGTCACACTCATTTTCTTTAGTCCATTTAAGCCATTTGATTAAGAGACTGGATAAGTGTGCATAAAACACTGAGAAAACCATAGTAAAGAGGGCATAGTCACAGTTACTGCATTATTCATACATACAAACCTCCCAGCTAACTCTGCACACAGACATCTCTTTCCAAGTATCAGCCCAGTGACCTTCTACTCAAGGGCCCCCAAGGTGAAATCCTTGGCTGGTTTTTTAGTCAGCCCTTTGTCAAAGTTTGTGTTTCTGTCTCAGGGCATTGAAGTTTTGCCTTGTGGGCATAAGACTGTCTTGCATTCAAGAAAATACTGTCAACCCCAGGGAGGAAAACAAAGGAATTGGGCCAGTGTATAACCATGTATTTGTTTGCAGTGGCACATTTTTAGGAATGTGCTGGCTTATTGCAGCACATCCCAAATCCCAGTAATTAAAAGAGCTACACTGAAGAGGAATTGCAAATCACATTTTCCAGGCCCCCTGGTTTTCTTTGTGGGAGCAATGCTTCCAGCTCCACCCAGCAGCCAAGTGCAAGCACATGACAGAGTGACAACTTCGCTGCCACCAGATGCTGGGACAAAAGCTGGGTGCTACCAGAACAGCTCAGCTCCCTCAGGGCGAGGGGGACATCCCATGCCTTCCTGTTCCATAAAAACAGATACTGAAATTATCTTCTAAAGAAATGAAAGCACGAAATGAAGCTCCTGTCTTCTGAGCTGACTGTCTAAAATTTTCTAGCACTGCCCATAACTTTATAAAGCTTCTAACATACCCTGGTTGAACACCAATGATTTGTTGCATATAAAAGTTTTAAAAGTTTTACAAGTTTTAAAATCAGACGGAAACACATACTTTTCTGAAACTAATGGCAAGTCCTACCTTTCTGTGGGGATTTGTCTCTGAAAGAGGATGCCATGTGCACACTTTTCTTGGTACAGATGGTCAGGTGGTATCTTTACACAGCTGGCTTTTCTTTCTTAATGTTTCTCATGTATCACCACTGTCTCTACTGCCTGTCTCCCGTTTCAGCAAATGGGCTTTCTTAAAAAGGTTTTCCCCTTTGCAGGTTTTGTTACCAGCAAAGGATTTCCATCACGCTGCTAATATCCCATCTCACCCTGAGATCTTCTAAAAGATAGTTTTCCCCCTCTGCCTCATACAGCACGACCAAATGTCTCCTCTGTCACTATTACTTCTCACACCTTCCTGCACACTTTTTGCTGTAAATCATACTCTGATTAATTTAAAGAAACACAATATTCCTTCTAGAATGCCTCTATATATCTGTGGATTGAATCTCTAGATTTTCTGTGCTTCTACTTTTTATTATTAGTTTTTTTATTTTTCCTGTAAAGTTGCATGCTTTCCCTTGTTTTACTATGCAGCCCTGCACTCCCAAGGCAGACCAGGACCTGTCAAATTCCCAGCCACACAGCAGGGAGCTTCTGCTGGCACACAAACTCACAGCAAGGGCCTTAGGGGTGATGAATGACAGCCTTTGACTGTTTTTCCTCCAAAACCTCCTCTGACTTGGACAGGATTGTGTCTTTATCAGATCCTCATGTAGTCAGAACCAGAACACTGGGAGGAATCTGGAGTGGACTAACAAGCTCCAGCAGCACCGGTTTCAAAGCAACAAGAGCAGCTTGGGTGGACACCGTGGCAGCCCAAGGCCAGGACAATGCCCAGGACCTGCCCCACACTGCCCAGGGCTGGCTTGGAACACCAGGAGCAGAGAAAATGAAGGGACCTGGCACACGAAGGTTGAGAATACACAGAATATTCTCAGCTGCAGCTATCCTGCCAAGCACAGAGTATCTGATGGTCACTGACCAAAAAGTTTCTCAGGAACTCCTTAAAAAGTATTACAGCTTTTTGTTAATACTGTGAAGGTTTAAAAGAACCTGACAGAAGCAAAGTATGGACATTACAGTAGTCTTCTTTCAGAATAAAACCAAGAAATTGCTAAATTCCTTTTAGGAGCCAATCAGCCAAAATGAGAAAAACTGCTGCATCAGGCAGTTTTTGCCCTGTTTGGAAATTTAACAGTGTAGGTGATGGTAAGGAAAACTGTAAAAAGGAGACGAAGTCCATGGCTTTGTGGGAATATGGGAAAAGCAAAAAAGGCAGCAAAATGGCCAAAATGAAACAAGATGGCAGCTCTTTACTTATAACATAAAAAAGGCAACAAAAGTCCATATTGACCACAGGGCTGGGAGGACAAATACTGAGGCTGTGAAGAGGAACCACCTCATCTCCCGTTGTTTCATCCCTAGTGTCTTCCAGATAACATAATTTTAAATATTATTTCCATAAACATAAAATAGTATCATAAATTTATGTAGTGTGCTTTACTTTCCAATAAAAGTAAAAAGACTAAGTAAATCAAGAATACATATAGCATATATATATACAGTATATTAAAATATAATATATACACATAAATGTATATTAAAAATATAAAACATATAAATATAAAAAATAAAAGTAATAAAACTAAGGACCTGGGTATTGACTATGCACTTGATGGTCTGCCCATCCTTGGCTGTGGATGAAATCCTCTCCCCATCCACCTCCTCTATATGCCACTACCAGAAGACATGTTTACATACATCATGTAAAAAAAAAAAGCAGTCACACATACAAACATTTCTGCTTCTAAGATTTGATGCTTTCACTTAGCTCAATTGAGCAATAATTTGTAGTGTTACGGTTTAATCTTTGATTTGTTTCCATTAACTTGAACTCATTTCAACTCCAAATCAAAGTGTCTATATTTCCTTCTCTAATATCTCTTTTCTGATGAAGAGGCATTAAGTAATTTCACAGTGTCCTGGGACAGCCCATTGAGTGTATACACTATATTAGGTATAAGTGGCAGCTATAGAGTGATAAATTTGTAAAACAGCAAGTCTAGGAACTTCACAAGTAGGAAATTTATTTTGTCTTCCCCAATTAATGAATCTGCTTGAAAAGTTGTAAAATACATAATTACAAATTATATGGTTTATATGCACTGCTTTAGGTTTTTCCTCCAAGTCACATCACCAACACTTGCAGATTGGGATGGAAGTGCTCACTGAGGCAGCATGAATCACAAGTCTGCCCTCAGGGCAATCTCTTGTGATTTGACACTGGAATCAAATCAATCAGATGCAGTAAGCACAAATTCTGCCTGTTGGTTTGGGGCTTTGGATTTTTGGGGTTTCTTTTGTGCACCTATGCAACCTCATAGTTTTGCACTGAGCTGCCCAGCTCTTGGAAAATGTTTGCTCTGAAAAAATTCCTCTGAAGGATGAGATGTGATTGGCAGCTCTTTATGCTTTACAAAAAAAGCCTGCATAGATGTGTCCAGAACCCACTTTTTAAAAAAAATAAAATCATTAAATGTCAGGTAATTATAATGCTGCATAAGCACTTCTATGCTATGTCCTAACTCCAAAGAACTTGTGTTTTCCTGTCAAGCCACTGTTCCTGTTACAAAACAGTAATGCAGACCCAGTGTGACCCACTCCAGTGACCAGTTCCAGGTGCCCCAGCTACACTAAGCATCTCTTGTGGCTTCTACCCTAAGTCTGATATCTCAGTATGAAGACACAGCACACCTGGTCTGAAAGACACAGCTGAAAAAAGGACAGAGGTTGATCTGATGCTGCTGCTAACTTAACTCCACGTCACCCCTTCATGGCAGGATACGCAGTACTGATCCTCATATAGATCAGATATAATCCTTTTATTAGCTTCAGAGGAAAATTCATTATTTGGTTAAAATAAACATGCAAAGCCTACAGTAATTTGACATTAAGACAATTTTCTATATGGACACATTTTCCTAAATGTTTCTTTCTGCAGGAAACACCACAGCCACCTATGGAGTCTTGAAACAAAACTTCTGCATGAAACTTGCTTTTCACTGCTGCTCCCTTGCCAATAAATTTTACAGGGACCACAGCAAGAACCAGCTGCTCCCTTCAACTATGTTACAGATACACTCTCCAGTGGTGAATAAGCACCGTCGTCATCCTGCATTCCAGAAACAGACCCCATGGAATGACCCTGGTGAACACAGCAACAGCAGGAAAACTGCTTGCAATGCCTCACCAGGCTGAGTTTGGCTGCTGCCTGCTGCTTTGACAGGCCAGCTGCTGCTTGGAGAGCAACACAACCCCCCTCTGAGTTTAAAAATATGAGCAGTAATTTTTAAATGCCTGTGTAGTGACTGGCGAGAGGCTAAAGCAGAGTGCTGGTGAGTTACATGATCCTCATGTCTTGATGAAAAAAGAGCTGTTTCGGTTTGCCATTAAAATAAAGAAAGGTGGATGTAGATCTATCAGAAGAGGCTTCCTGCCTCCAGCCTGTGACCCCAGGAGCTGTGTGCAAGGAAGCTGCTGGAGCAAGGACAGCCACACCACCTGTCCATGGGGAGACAGGTGCTGCCTCCTCCGGGCTCCGGGCTCTGCTCAGTGGCTCCAGCCATCATCTCACCGTGGGCCCAGCCAAGCACACACAGGTGAAGTGGAGCATGACGGCTCACTGAGACAGATAAGCACATCAATTATTTAGTGATTCTCTCCTGAAAGGCTTCGCTCAGCCTCAAATACCACCTTGCATTGACAGAAGTCTGCCTCAATCTCTGTCAGGATTGACTACGTGAGCACTACCTGTCTACATCTTTAGTAACAATACTGGTTTTAAATGCGTATATTATTAAATATAAACTAGGGACACTGCTCAAAACACTAGACAACTATTAGAAAACTTAATTAATAAATATTTTTAATTATTAATAACAACATTTTGTGCTACTATTAATGAGACTACTATCTATAATTGTTATTAATGCTAATATCTTGTAACTACAGTACTAAAAGACAATTTTTAATTTTGAGATACTTATAGTATATGTCTAAATTCTTTAGGTTTTGCATTTTATTTTACTTAGCAACTAAAACTGACTCACTTTTGAATTTGGTCCACTCTTATCAAGCCAGTTTAATTCTCTGAATTCAGCAGCAGAAAGAGCAGTAGTGTCTGAGATGAAAGTTTAAATTTAAAATGCTTTTGCTAAAGCTGGACCAAAAAATGTCAAGGAAACATTTTAACTGTGCAGTCAGTGAAATTCTTCCCCAGTATAAATCCAACAGCATTATTAGCAAAATATATGGAAGGAAATGGAGACTGTCAATGCTAGCTTACAAGGAACAAATGAAGAAAACAGCATCACACACAACAGTGTGGAATCAGACTTTCTCCCTCTCAAGCCTGTAATTCCTCATCTTGTATGTACTTGATATTCCCTCCTTCTAACTTGCTATTTCCTGAAATTTGAAAACTAGAGAGAGAGACAATCACAGCTATTTTTGCTACATGCTTTAAGGAGGCATGAAGATTGAATCTAGTTAGGCAGCTTGCTTTAATATGTTTTTCACAACAATCCATGTGTTTCTTACTGCTCTAACGTGCTTTATCCACTTGCTTGAGCTGCTAGGGTTTCTTTCATGCTGCAAGACATACTTTTACTTGCAATATGCATCCCATATTAATAAAGTCTACTTAATGAAGTTTCAAAACCCCTTTGAAAGCATACACATGCCACACAACACAGTGACCTTCTGAGCACTCTGATTATTATTTCAAATTGTTTCTCTTCGACTTGGTTTTGCTCAGGTTGAGATGAGAAGGTCCTTGTCCCAAAGCAGACCTGCCCAGAGATGTGGCCATGGGAGACAGGGATGGGCAACCAGGGCTGGGCTGGAATTTTCAATGGAGCTCTTAATGCAGACAGGGCTGGAGCTCTGTTAATAAGTGCTGGGAGACGGCATTTTAGAAAAACAAAATTATCTTCATAAAATTAAGGAAACCATGAAGGCAGAAAATTTTATAGACAAGATGAGAACTGGGGATGACATAAAGCTCAAGGGGGTGAACAGGAATTAGGAAGGGCTCCCATCATTAGGCTTAAAACCACTACAAGAACTTTTCCTTCTGCAGTGAACAAAGTTTTTTCCTTCTAATCCTTCAGGCTCCCAGTCAGATGTGGTGACAGCTGCTCATGCTATGATGCAAGGTCAAAAGAATTTTAAATATGTCTTTTTTTTTTTTAACTGAAAAAAGCCCCTGCTCTTGAAGGAGCTTTCCTTTCTGGACACCTGAAACGGTTGGTGCACAATTTGCACAGCTGTGAAGGTCTCAATTTTAAATGTGTTTTAAATAACCACCCAGTCTGAGGGGGCAGAAATGGAGGAAACAAAGAATTTTGAAGAAAAAAAATGATGATAAACTTCAGCTTCTACTTTTCACGTCTTCTTGCACCGGTACTTTGGCTTAAATACCACTAAAGCTGATAGACATAAATGCTACCTTCATGACAGAGCATGAGAAATATAAGAAGTTATTAGGCTCATTCTCAAGCAAACACCATATACAATCAGAAAACTCCCATTAACAAGACACTTCGGTATGTCACATATTGTCTCAAACTGGCAGTCACATGGAAGAGAAATAGAGCCTATTAGGGAAGAAAAGAAAGGTATCCTTAACAGATCTTTCTTCGGGATCCAATCTCAGAGCTTTCAAGCAAACACTCAATCTTTCAGACTTATTAAAAAAAAAAAAAAAAGGCGCTAAGATCAGAAGACTGAATACAACCACATCTTGCCAGAATCAGAAATGCAAAAGCTACCAGCCTGCCCCCAGAAGGTCTACTAGAAATACTCTTAATTCCTCAGCCATCAGACTTTACAGCCAGCATGTGATGCACATTGTGCAGCATGCCAGAGGTCCTTGGAGAGCCTACAGGGTGAAACTTGTCAGCCCCTGCATACTAAAACAAACTCATGAGAATTATAAATAAAAAGCAGAGTTATCATTTACCCCTCCCTAAGACATTGCAAAACAGTAACTCCTCACATCTGACTCTGAACTCTGAAGAGGGATTACAAAATATTTTGGTTTAAATATGACTATAGTATGATGTAGTATTGAATAGTAGAGAATAAATAAAGACATCAAGTTTATGTTCATTGCAATTCTTTCAGCATCTCATCTCCTGCTGCCTTGTTCCTGTGCTGCAAAGGCTTTTTCCTCATTTCAGTCTGCCAGCTCTCCTGGTACTGAAACCCTCTGGTAACATCACTTCTCCAACAAATGGACGAATTCACTAACAGAATTATAGATTACTTTTTCTTTTGTTTGCTTCTTGAAAATGACTTGCAGAACTTCACTGGCTTTACAGTATAGTCCCATTCTGAGGGAACACTCAATGCAGGGACAGGGTGAGGGGCTCTAGAAGGGTGAAGGACTCCTAGATCTGTTTTGCTGCTCCAACAGATATATCAAATGCTATCAAAATAATGGTTTTCCAGCATTATCCGCATCAGACTTGGTGAAATGCATGAAACTGGAAACTGACCACATTTTATATCAGCTGATCTAATCACACATATTTCTTGCAGTTACAAACCTTCCTTCTTTTACAAGCCTAACTATCACAGTTACAACACAAGTCGTATAAAATAGTGAAAAATAGAAAGTACCTTGCACAGGCACCAGAAAATAAACAGTGGGCTCCATCGGTGGGGTGTCAGGGAGAAGGGAACACAGAGTCCCAGCTGGGCAGCTGCCTGCTGGCACTCTATTCCTACCTTCTTCAGGGAAAGAAGCTGATGGATACTCTCAAATATTTGACCCCACACACACTCAAGTACCCAGTGAAATTCATACAAAAGACCCCCACTGCTAAATAGTGCATACTCCCAGTACACTGGGGTATACAAAAGACAGCCATGGAATTTAGCCAACCTATTAAGGTGACCCAGCCCCTGCTCAGAAGCACTGACAGCCTCAGAGATGGGCACTATGGAAGGAAGCTTCCATACTTCAACTTCAATTTCTGCTGCTGTGCCCCTCAGGAAGGCCAGATCAAATCTGAATTTGCCTGAATGCCGTCCATCTTTTCTTTCATACCTGTACTGCTTCTTTTCAAAATTCTTGTCAAAATTATTTTCAGATTTTTTGACAATCATCCATGCTTTGATCTGTGATACACACTGAAAAATGTATTTTATATAACAAGTAATGGAATAAAGCATCAGTGAGAAGTTTCTTTGGCAGCAACCACGTCTCCTAAATGAGAAGCTGAAGATACTCTCCAGAGCATCACCAAGAAAGGCCACATCATGAGTAGGGTGACAGCTGGAATTCCTGTGGCAGTTCTATTTTGAAAACTTGTCTGACGGAAATGCCTTTGCTGCTGCCCGCGCAGGCTGCTGCTGCCGCTTAGGTTAGGCAAAAAAAACCAAAAAAAAACCAAACAAAAAACCCCAATAAAATGCAAAATAATTTTTCAGAAAAGCCAAACTTCAAAAAACACTTTCAATGATTTTCTGTTTTCAAGCACTGAAGACAGATGTCATTTTATTTGACTTCTTTGTTGTTATGAAATATTTCTGCTTAGATATAGGTATCAGAGTCAGATCCCTACTGTGTAATGGGCCCCAAAACTACATGCAATACACAATCCCTATTGTGCAAAATTGACACTCTAAGATAAAAGAGATTTGAGGAGTGTGACTGAATATTTAAACTAAATAATCATTATTATGATTATTACCCATCTAAACCATAAAAAGTAGCTTCTTTCATTTATCCTACATTATGGTTATTAATTATTTTCATACAAAGATGCACGTTTTGGGGAGAGGGTTTTCATCTTGCTGATGAACTGGGGAAGGGATCTTTGCATATATAGGCAAATATGAAACAACTGTGTGTATATATACCCAAATACATACATCTCTATATAAAAAAAGTAAAGTGGGCGGAAAATGAAAGTATCATTGATAAAATGAAGGTTATGGGTTAGGACAGGAGAAGACAACAGAGAGGAGCAGAACTCTGAAGGCATTTGAGGTGAAGACAAGAAACTTAAACTTTGTATGCTGAAATGAGAAAGAAACATTAAGAAGGAATGTGCCCTAAGTGACAGGCAAGCAGACAAGCTTAGAAACTACGCACCACGAGGACTGTGCAAGGCCTCCACCAGTCAGTGGAGGCTGAAGGTAAAGTTCAGCAACAGAGTTCTAGCTGGGCTCATAATCCTCAGTCTGAAAACATCCTGCCAGTTTGCATATTCTCATTCCTTGCTGCTGCCCCTTGCTTTGCCTTGACTCTAGTGCTTGTTGGACCCCATGGTCAGAATATTCAACTCACTAAACAGGCAGAAAACCAATCCAGCAACAAGCGGGAGAGAATTTTCAGTCAGGCTGAACCCGGGGTCTGGCAGGTGGCAGAATGGGTCAAGGAAAGGGAAGGAATCAGAGTGGGAGCAGGCAGGAGAAAAACTTCCCCATTTTGGTGTTGAAGAGATGTAAGCCTAACTTAGCAGTCAGACATAACTCCATACTGAGGGGAGGAAGGTTACAGGACTTAAGACAAGGTGCTGCAAGACAAGATTTTGGTAGTTTGGGCACAAAGAAAAGAAGGAAATTTGTACATATCCACCAAATTAATTGATACATGATTGGTGTATACCTCCAAGAGCAGCAAGACAAAGATCACACCTAGTTTTAGACTCCTGAAACAAAGTTGACAGCAGAGATGCAAACAGCAATAGCTTCGTTTTGACTCTCAAATTTCAGTAATAGTAAGACATTACAAAAAGAAGCCAGAGGGAGAACTTGGGGTAACTGATAAAAAGATGATTAGTGAAAGTCTTGATTAGCATAGGGAAAAGAAAGATGATCATGAGACAATCAGGAACTGGTTTTTCTGACTGCTTTTACATCGCTTGTTGTTTCAATACCTCAGCTGGAAACCAGAGGCAGGCTGGGTCATGAAACCACAATTGGACAAGATTCCTACTTCCATGTGTTGCAGCACCACACAGAAGTGGGCGGGTTTTAAAAATATGAACCCCACATATATCAATTGAAGGTACTCCTTTAACTGTAGATAATCTGGAGCAAAGGAGGTGTGCACCTGGATATTTGTTTACTATTCATCTTGAAAGGTGAGAGCACCAGTGTAGGCCAGAATTATGAACTATGAGAGCAGGTTGTGATGAACTCCAGCCCATAGTGAGCGACTGCCTGCAACACCACCTTGCTGATATTCTGTCTCTTACTGCCCAGCAAGCACCAAGTACCCAACACTTAGATTTAAACAGAAGACTTCAGCTACGAAGTGTAGACTCAAGAGTTTCCCCTAGAGAAGTGCAGTTCCTAAAATGAGCTTCCCTTGACTTGCACCCAGCACCAGGTGAACCACAGCTCTTGGTTACCCACACACAGCATGTGGCAGACCTGGAAAAAATTAGTCTAGAGACAGAATGATAGAAATTACATGAAAATAAATGATCTGGCTGACAACATGCTTACCTTCAAACTAATCACAAATCTACATTCGAATATTTCGAATAAATGTTTTCAGCATATCAGGATCATCAGATGAGCTGAATGGCAGCTTCAGGGCCTCTGCTGAGGAATTCCAGACTATCTCATGGAGCACGACTACAGAGGCAGCAGGTGAATTACAACACTCTCTGCTTTCCATTTGGATTTGATATAAGATCTTTTTATGACTTCTGAGACTTCAGTGTTGCATAAGCAAAATGACACCAGCAGAGAGAATTCAAAAACCAAATATTTTTGAGTAATCACCGAACCTGTAATGCCTAACTGCAGACAGGTTTTATGGTTTATTTGTTTGTGTGACGATATCCAAAAGGTCTCATCTCCCACAAGACGGTTGCACTACTAAACCTTATCTGCTCTAAGTTCTTCTTGTTTGCCTACTGTAGTGCTTTCAGGGGTTGTTTCTGTGTTCTTTTGTTTTTCAAACACAGAGGACATCTTGGTTTGCCTTTGAATACAGCTCCCTTTCCTTTGCACAAAAACAGACAACATTCACCTTTTTCAAAGAATGGAATATCAGGCGCTGCTAATCCGAATTGCCTCTGAAGGGTCAGTCCCAGATGCTCCTGGTGCCAAACTGGTGCTGGTGAGGAGCCTGTGCTTCCCTGTCAGTGAGCAGGATGCACTCCAGATAGAAATGCTTCTGACAGCAAGATATGGATCTGAAAGCCCAATGTCCCTCCACCAGATTGCATCACTTCAGCCTAGAGTAAAACCCGATAGCTTGGTGATAATCCTACTGAGAATTTAGGGACCTGCTTAAGCAGGTTTGTGAGGTTTTTTTAGGAATGCCGAATTTGTGGTTTTTGGGTGTTTTAAAAATTATTCGGACTAAACATGAACCTCAGCCTGTGGCTGCAGCAAAACAAGAAAATAAGGCAAAGAGTAGCAGGTGGGTGGTGAGCAGGAATTAAAGCAATGGTTCAGTGGACTGAGCAATCTCATTTCTTGGCCTTAAATCTGTTTTTGTTATGTCAGCTTGTCTGATACAATTGTATGAAGAATAACAAAGTCTGTGAGAAAGTAAGAGCTCTGCAGGACACACAAAGGTCTCACATGGTGATTGATCATGCCATCTGTTAAATCTCTGGGTAGCAAGTCCATGCACTTTCCATGAGCCTCAGATGAAAAGGGTATGGAGTGGAGTCTGTACTACACATGGCATCTACAACACTCTCACTGACTGCTTCTTCAAAACCAGGAAAAAGATAACTCCAAAAACTACGAAGATCAATAGAAACTTTTTACCATATTGATTCAAACTGCTGTTGCTAGAGAATCAATTTGAAAAAAAAGGGCAATTTTCTTACTCATCTTCAAAAACTTGGAATAATTCTAATCCTTTCAGTAACACATTCAGCTGACTGAAACTATGCATCATGTCTATTTTTGACAGCCAAAAAGACAAGCCAGATCTCAAAAGTTATTTTCAGGAATTTATAGTTAGCCCAGTACTCACAAACTAAATAATGTGCAAGAGCAAATAACACAAATGGGAGCCTTAAACATAGAGATTTGAAGTTCAATCTGCATAAATATCTCACCCTGCATCACTTGGGGGTTTGCATTTCTGAAGGGAGGACACTGGAGGAACAGCAGTACTGGGAGTAGGCTCCTGTAACACACAGCAGCACAGTACTGCAGGGACTAACCCTCAATTTTCATCCTGGCTTTCTGCTGTCACACCAAAGGCATTTTACTCTGGAGAACAAGCAGCTCACCCTACACATTCCCTGCTAATTTTGGCATCTACTGACCAGGCAGAAAGTGTTCTCCACCAGGAAAAGGAGAAATAAACATTTGCTTTCCAGGACAGCAGGTCGGCCTTTACTTCTCCTTGCCTGATTTCCAGACTGAGTAATGTAACACTGCCTGTGGGAGTGAGCGCTGAGGAGTGCCAGCAGGTTGTGACAACAGTTCAGTGCACACGCTCTGCTGAAACCCTCCTTAGACAGGGTAATTTTTCCAGGTATCAGTCACCACTGGTATGTTATTACCTGCTGCCACCAAGGACAAAAGCTTGTTGCACTCTTTGAGGATAGCTTTTAACTCATGACAAGTATAGGTTTGATTTGGCTTCCTGTGGTTTACTTCTTTCTGACTTGGGTGTATTTACACTGCCTAAGCATTTATACAGCTCCCCTTACTGCTAAAATCAATACCTTTCCATTGTATGAGCACCATCATTCCCATAAAAGAGGTATTTTAAATCCCTAAAGGCTTCACTGAGAAAAGCCCTCTGCGTATCCATGCCCATGGGAAGGACAGTGCTTTTCTCAAGGTGCCATTTTCAAATGCCTGTACAATCTTTCATTCCTGGAAAGTGTCAGAGTGAATAAAATGTAACTGCACTGTCACAAAAAAAGGACAAATGCAAGTAGATCTGAGATTGCACAACCACATGGTGATCTTGTCACAGGATTCCTGAGGCACCAAATGCTTATTATGTCACTAAAGAGACATTCACTGCAGAGTCCCAAGCCTTCTTTACACTGCACTAGGTGTCTTTGCACCAGGTGTGCTATTAGCCAATTATTTATAAAAACTTTGTGAATACTGGCTTTGCTTCTCAATTACCCCGAGCTGAGCAGATAACACTAACCCTTTCTCAGAGAGTCTCTGAAGCAGAGGACGACAAAGGCCAAAACTGCTGAGAATATGCTGATTTTTAGACTCCCAACCAGAAATTCAAGCATCTCACTGCCAGTGAATTTTGCACTTCATAGAGGATTTGCCCATCAAAACAGACATCCCAGGGACTGCAGTACTTTGTGTGAGTACCCAGCATCTCTGTTACAAGGGTTCAAATCTGGACATTCAGAAACAGTTTAATTTTCAGACAATTGCCTGGGATTTTACAATTGTAGTTGCATAACAACAATTACACACCATATTCGAAATATTAAAACCAGATCTTCCAACTCAGCTCTTCCCATTGTGAAAACAGATTAAAGATAGAGATTTGACAGATTTTTCCTTCATCATGGGCAGTGTGCTGTAGCCATGCTATCAGGCCTCACTTTTCATGAATTTATGTCCATCTCTACACTCTACCTCCCTGTTTTCCCCATGGAGATAGCAGTAGGAGTCTCAGCAGGCAGGACAGAAAGCTGAAGGCTTTCAATGCACACATTGCTTCATAATAATAATGTAAACAGCTCTTTGTAGCTTATTTTGGAAAACAAGATGAAAGTCTGACCTCAGCAAGTTAAATTTACTTTTGCATCTTCTAAAGTACAAAAACAGATCTCCCAGAAGTGCTTTGGCATGAATAAGGTTTTTTTTTTTTAATGAGTTTTGTTCCCCTGAGATGAATATCTCATTTTAAAAATAAATATAAGTAAAGCCAGGAAAACAAATCATTATTATAACATGACAGGAAAAGAAAACATAGTTCTATGGTATGAAGCACATGCAAAGTTGCTCAGTTAAAAAAGGTGACTTTTTCTCCAAAGAAAGGTTAAATAATTTTCTGGAGGTGAGAGAACACTTAAGAGTGGTTGCACAAGTCAGCACTAAGGTCCCTCTATAACCCTGTACTTTTGCCAATATTCTCCCTGTCTCCAGGCCTTTTCAGGGATTTCTTGGCTAGATGTGACTTCTTTGGTACTAGTAGCCCTTCACAGAGTTCCACTAACTTGTCTGGTCGCCTTCTGAGCCACAAGAACTTTCGGCGGTCACAACATCCTTTAGGCAAAGTGTCTAACCACTCAATTACCCATCCTGTGAAAATCCACTTTACTATTTATTGCTTTTAGCCTGGCTCCTGCTAGCTTCATTTGGTGTCCCATAGTTTTTGTTGAAAAGAACTTAATCCCTGCTCATCATTTCCACACCATTCACAGCTATGACCTCTATGAAGTTCTCCTTTGCTCCCACCTCTTCCCTAATTCCTGTCTAGAGATCTGTCCTTCCCACTCCAGAGCCACAGGTAGGTACAACATGGTGTCTCTCCAGCACAGCAAGGCTTGGTCAGGCAGGTTCTGTACCTGGCACGGCAGGTGTTTCTTTTTCATTATCAACCAGCCCTTTAAAGGATAAGAGTTTATGAGCAGTGTCTTGTCCTAATTGCATTATTCCATTACCTCAAAGAACAGAGCTTTATCTCACAGTAATCGAGGCAGCAGCAGCAGCCTGAGCTTTGTGAAGGATTACTGCCTTGAGCCCTGGGAGGAGCAGGCTACGTCTGTCAGCTCATGTCCTCTTCTACATGTCCGACCCCCACAACCAAAGCCAATCACAATAAGCCCTCTCTTCTTACAGCATCCTGATAATTGATTTCCCACAGCTGCTCCCTGGTCTTGTTCCAACCCTAAACACTCCCAAATGCTCAGAGAAATTGCAAGGTCTTCTCCAAGCTTTGGGCCTAGCCTTGTTTTTGCCCCCATAGCATTCCTGATGGCCAAGCTTCCGGCACAGCATTCATCTACATAAATGTAGGTGTCTGTGTGCAACCTATTCATCCAGCACTCCTCTCACCGCGGTAGAGATCCACTCAGTAGCATCTCTGGAGCACTTATTCTCTGAAAGGAGCCAGAACAGCTCAGAGGAAACCACAAAGTACCTGCTTTTTCCTAATGACTATACAAGAAAAGAAGATGAGTAACTCAGGTGCAAACCTTTACACTCTATACTTCTTAAGTCAGACATCTCTTGACATCAAAAAAGGATTATACATGCCGCTAAAATAGTAGAAATTTTTTTCTAGATAAAAGGATACAAACACAGATTTTAACAATTCCTACACATTGAGCTTCAAAGTTTGTTATTAAATGCAAAACTGTTTATGATTATAAACTGTCTACTCAATAAAACAAAACCTAAATAATCAAAGGAGAGGCTTTTGCTTTCAATAGAGATTTAGAAAATAATTGAGTTCTCTAAAATAACTGCAACTGTTCTGCAGCCCATTTAGAAATACACAAACAAAGGTAATTTTATTTAAGAGAGCGAATCTAATTTCTTTTTGGTCTTGCATGTAGTTTCTGCAAAGGACAAAGAACAAAGCTTCTCAGAGCTCTCTGGATATCCTCCTGCAGCATCTCAGTCAAAATATTAGAAATTACCATTTCTAGTCTAGTTCAATGAACTCCACCTCAACTGTTTGTTACATTCTAGGTCTAAATATCCAAAATGTTGGAAAGCTGTTGCATAGTTAGAAATCATGGTAAGGAAGGTTTTCCTCATGTTCAGATTGAAATTTCTTTCAGTTCACCCAATCATCCCTTATTGTAGCTCTCTTATGTCCCCAGATTGTTTACATGTTGTTTATGCTCCTGCTCTCCTCCTCGTTCATATTTATCCTTCACGTATTTTTTAATCAAAGCATATCCCTCAAAACCCTGAGGTGCTCAAGGAGACTCTCTACAGTCCTACAGCTCTTCTACCAAGTAGGTCAGGGCTCAGGGACCAGCCTCTCACGTTCTTGTAGCTGACAGTTATGGCAGCATGAGGAGCTCTTCCTGGCAAGGCTGCACCAAAGGAGAAATCTAACCCACAGCTAAGCCAGGGAGAGAGCTCTGGCTCACATCTTTAGTATGCTACCAGAGGTTCCAAAACCAGGATGGGCTCAGGTACCACTACGGACTCTTCATCCACAGTAAGAACTAACAAATTCCTTGCCTGGGGTTTTTGCATGCTGGCAGCAGATCAAAGAGGCCAAGCCTGACTCATTGCCACCCTCTCCAGCTGGGCAGCCACCATTGCTTCCTTCTGCTCCTGAAAACAACCAGAGGAGTAAAGACACTCAGGGATTGCCACCGTGCTCCAAGGCACCAGCAGGGATGTGGCACAGCAAGGTCATTCATTACTGCAGTACCTGATAGATGTTTCTTATCAAACCTTCATGATTTGCCTAACAAGTTTCGGATTCAAGCCTAGAGGCCTAATTCTCTCCTCTACCTATCCATTTCCTTTTGGGAAAGAGAATGCATATGAACCTGGCAGGCCAAATCTAATGGTATTCATTTTGCCATTCAGCTTCATTCTGTCAATTTTCCCTTTAGCTCCTCTCACCTACCATTTCATATTCTCATGCAATTTTATGCATGTTTATTTAATCACATTATATTTCATCTTCTGAGTATAATCACTGGCCTCAGCCCCATAAACTAGATGCAATTTACACAAAATTAAAGTAATTCCTCACCTGTAAGGTTCCATACAGCACAGTGGAGAGTAATGGGAACAGCCTGAAATGTAAACTATGCAGTCCCATCCCACCACGTGTTCTCAGACAGCTTCATACAACTTCAGCAATCCAGTCTCCCACTGTGGAACCTACTGTTATTAATGTAACCATTTTTGTTGAAAAGGGATGCAGGTGCCTTTGAACAGCTGCTAAAGAAAGAAGCCAGAAAATAACGTTGTACTCCTAAAGACTTCTAAATTTCAAAAAGTCTGGAGTAATGCTAGCTAGACTCTGGTGAAGATGCACATACTGATGTCCCTTGGTAGTGCTAAAAGCATGTGTGCACAGAAGGCCAGTGCAAGCAAGCAAGATTCCCAAGAGAGAATGCTAATCCTGTGGAATCTACAGCACAGACATGGGTGCAATTGTAGATGACAAGGGATATTAGTGTGGAAAGGCCGAGAAATTCATCTCATGAGGGTTCAGAAGAAATGAGCATGAAGTTTCTTAATAACCTGAAGGGAGAAAAGACTGAACAGTGTGACTGGAGAGTCACACTCTCCAGTGATAGTGACGAGAGCTGGAAGGTAGCTGGGATCAGCTGTGGAAGGAGAAACGGGCCAATAGACTCATGGTCAGCTCCTCCACGGAGACCTACAAGCAGTCCTGGGATATTTGCTTTGTCACAGCTTCCATCTAATATCAAACAAAGCATCCAGCTAGAACAGGCCAGTTCCCTGTGGCACCCCAGTCTAAGACTTTGCTGGTTTCATGTGTGTGTGTGTGTTTTTGTTTTAATAATCATATAAGAGGATTTCAGATATTTTTCCCCTGGTGCTTTCACTCCATTTAGCATTCTGAAAATCCCCTCTGCTCTGTAGTTTAGCTCTGCCTAGGGTTTGTGTTTTGCACGCTCTGATTGAATGAGGGCACTAATCCAACAATGGGGTTGCCCATGAAAATTTGTTCAACTTCTGCTTCAAGTTACAAAAGAAAAAATAAATCTCTGCTTCTCACAGAGATGGAGATTGACTTTATTAGGTCAAGGTTATTCAAAATTAAAATATTGAACCATATTATCAAGCTAAACCCAACAGTGACAAAAACTGTGATCCTGAAATTTCACACACAGAGGCACCTTACTTTTTTTGATTTCCAGACATTCCGGATAGGTGATGTCTCACCTCTGTGCATGCCCAGAACTGCCTCAGTCTCAGCAGGGCTGAGCAGGCTCCAGAACCTCATGTCCCCTAAGGGGCTCTGTCTGAAGGGTGTTTTCAGAACACACAACAAGATTAGGTGCCCCATGAAGTGAACTGATGGCAGATACTTCCTTTTAAAATAGAGCCAAGGGAAGCCAGCAACCTTCTCACCTATCCCTTCTATTTAATAGCCTGGGGATGAGAGTGCACACCCAGGAAGGAGAAGACCCGGGCTCAGTTCCCCACACCGAGCCCAAGGTAATCCAAAGCAGCCTCTTAGGGGCACCTGGCTAAAGGTTCACCTGGGAGCGAGGCCTCTCCAATCCTGCTGAACACAAGGGAATTCAGGACCCCACCAGGCCAGACTGAAAACACACTCCCATGTCCTGGCTACCTGGGGCACATTTTGGCTTCTGCTCCCAGAGGAGTCCTCACATTTCTTCAGATCCACAGCACCGCCTACCACGGTGAGCAATCTATGAAGACAAGTATTCTGTAATATAAAAGGTTAAAATATCTAAATCTTCTTACTATTGGGTTGCCCTATATATTCCAACAGATTATTATATCCAGGCATCCAAAAATCCTTTCTTAATACTTGTTTCTGCCACAAAAAATAGGAAAAATCACAAACCCATAAAGACTTTGGAAAAAAAAGCAAACAGCATTTAGACAGAAATCTTAAAACAGTAAGGAGGATTAAGTGGTGCAGGACCAGCCTTCAAATAACAGGATTTATTATACCCATTTTCTATTGTCACACCTCCCCCCCTCCTCAATTAGCTGCAGCCTGTTTCAAATGGTAAGACAAGTATAGATTTCTGGCTCCATTCCCAATCTGTTTCTCTGCTTCAGGGCTTCTCCCATTCTCTCCTGCTCACTTGGAACTCACATAACAGCATTGCTAAGCCATTTCAAAATGTTGGGAAAGGAAGTTTGGTATCTGCACCTGTAACTCCTTGCTTTCACTATTTCCAGCTTCTTTCTTAAGCCAGCTTTAGATCCCCCATTTAACTCACATGCAACATCCTCAGATGAGGAGCCCTTTATTTTCAATAAGGCTTCAAAAACGCACACCATCAGATACTCCACACAAATCTCAAAGAAAGAAGGTTTGGGATTGAGGAAGCAGCTAACAGGAACACAAGGAATGAGGATATTAAGAAAGAGTAAATTATGGGTAATCAGAAATGAAGTTTCTCATTGGTTACTACTTGTGCTTAAAAACTGCCCAGCCAGTGAATTGTAGGTTAGGGATTTTTCCTGCCTGAGACAAAATTATGCACCACATCAAAACACACAACGTATTCCTGGACAGTTATCTCTGCATCTGCCTATTACTCAATTTCACGCACCCTTAAACAAACCCCAAAACTTTATCTTTCCCCACCTTTCTAGGGCCCTTCTACTCTAACAGTGATTTGTCTATGAACAGCTTCACATTCATCTTGTTTCTTAGCCCTTCTCTCGCTGGTCTTGGTCTCCCCCTGCCTCCTCTTCCAACAACAAGCAGTGGTTACCTCTATCCAGGATTCCAGTGGAAAAGCCAAGTACATTTTTCTGCAAGATAGGTTGTCCTCGCATGGAGAAGGCACTTGAGATGCAAAGCACCTTCCCCTTTTTCCCCTCCCACCCAAATTTGCTAAAAGGCTGCAGCTGTCTCAGCAGAAATGCATCACAGCAGGTCCTAATATTCATTAGAAACATTGAAATCACAGAATATCCTGAGCTGGAAGAGTCTCACAAGGATCATCGAACTCCAGCTCCTGGCCCTGCACAGGACAGTCACAAGAATACCAACCCCACTACCCAGCCTTTAAGAGCACGGCAGCAGCGGGACTCTGCCTTCCCAGCTTCCAAGCGTGTGTGCACAAGTTTCACTCTGTTCGTGTCCCGAGCCCCCCAGGCTCTCCTCGCTGCAGCACCTGCTAAATTCTGCGTCCGTAATGGAGAGCATTTCCTCTCCTAGAACACGGTTAGAAGAGCTGGCTGCTGCTGTGGGAAGAGCTGGGAGCCGCAGGACCGACAGAGGCTCCCTGTGCCCAGCTCAGCTGCCGCAGCTACCTCTGCTGGCAGGAGGCTGCAGCGGAGCCTCTGCCCCGGCAACACGCTCAGGCACCCCAGAGAGGAGCAACACAATTCCATTTCTGCATATCTGCCTTCCCAATATTCGACCTTTTCAGTAGAATGTATGACCCCACTGGTCCCCCACCCTAGTCACTAGGGTTGGAAAG
Organism: Phainopepla nitens; assembly: GCA_013400175.1. Classification (NCBI taxonomy): domain Eukaryota; kingdom Metazoa; phylum Chordata; class Aves; order Passeriformes; family Bombycillidae; genus Phainopepla; species Phainopepla nitens. The sequence continues at coordinate 60,314 of VXBQ01011160.1, read as the reverse complement.
TTTTTAAACCAGCAGAGATTGTGCTGTAACACCTTGAGGAAAGCACCCACATCTCCCACAGCCACAATTAATTCTGCTGCTCAGAGTCAGCTGGGGAATCACATTGCAGTAGTGGCTCCGGGGAAGGTGAGAACTGCTACAAGCAGGTTTGATCGCTTTCTGCCACCTTCCCCAAATTCTCCCAATCAGCCGATGTTCCTGTTGAGTAAAGCACAATCTCACTGTGCAAAACCAGAACAGTGGAAGGATATTTCTTCTCCATGCTGCAACACAACCTAAAAATACTGATTTTAGAGCAGTTGTCACTGAATGTAACTGGTCTAAAACTTCTGAAAGCCTTTGTAGCCTCCCAGCAGAGTCTGAATACAGAGATGCTCCGTCAGAGTTGCTTCCTCCATTACCACAAGTGATAGCTTGAAAAGGAGTTTGCATTTATGTTGTCCAGACTTTAACTAGCACATAGCTAAGTGGAAGCTTTCACAAGCATTTTATACACTAAAAATTGAACAATACATCCCCCAAAGGATTTCAAAGGACAACAAAAAGTTAATTCAAAATACTAGTCTCTAGCACATGAAGCACTAAACGCTAGTTTTCAGTGCTCTGCAGGAGTGTGTGGACAGAGTTTAATGGGATTTTTAGTTTCATAATTAAAAAAAACAGACACAACTATAGCAAACTCCTGAAGAAAACCTGGTTTAAGTATCCAAGAGTTCATGTAAATACAACAGTAATAAAATCACATTCTAAGGCAGGCTAGGCCAAACCATTTGCTACAGAAGCAGACAGAGGAGTAGAAACTTGTGACATACCTTAATAGGCACAGATTAAAAAAAAAAAAAAAGTGTTAAAGTGCTATGTACAAGTGTCTTATACAAAACATACTGTGTAGGCACTAGAGCCTAGAAGGTATGGCATGAAAGGAGCTGGTCACAGCGAGGAGGTGGATACAGCAAGAACAGCCCCTGCAAAGGGAAACAACTTTCCCATTTCTGGAGCTCAGCCAGCCAATCACTGCTGCAGATGTGCAACAGCACAATGGCCATTTTAGACAGTGTGGAAGGGAATTCTGAAAGATGCAAAGCCCAGAGTGCACATCAATAGGAACTGTGGATTAAACAGTTATGAAAAAAACCCTTGCAAAACGAACTTCTTGAAAACCTTTTCAAATGCCTGTATTTTATTTTATAGAAGGATTAATCAATCAACAACCAACCCAAAAAAAAAAAAAGTATAAAAAGTAAAAAAGTCAAAGGCAAATCTGAGCATAAACCAGCTATTTTACCTGTCATATTTAGCTTGGCACAGATTTAAATGACTTGTCACTGTAAATGACCCACATAACCAAAAGTTTCCTGAGCCACCTCAGCTAATACACGATTCGGAAGTTTATCCCATGCTTCCTGGCATTTTTATGCAGAGAGTTTCTGATCTTTGTCCCTATATTAAAAGGAAGTCCATGCAGATCACAGCCTCCTTTGCCACCTGCAAATCCCCAGGGCCACATCCCAGGCAGCCCTGCCCGGTCCCCGCTGCCGAAAGGGCGACGGCGCTACCGCTCTCCACGGGCTCTGCTGGCAGAGCAAGGCTTGTCCCGACACGCGGCCCTTGCGCGCACGGGAGCTGTACCAGGAAGGCAAGGAGCAGATATTCCAGCTCTGCCTGTCAAGTCTGCATTTCAAAGGTTGTACCTGGGTGTGGGAAAGAATTAAGAGGGTCTGCCAGTCCACATGCAAAACTCCACGCTCTGCTGCCCCAACTGCCAGGCTGTTGCTCAGGACCAGAGCACGTTCCCACCGGTCCCTCCCCACTGAGGTAATACCAGTCGTGCTCCACTTCTTTCCCATCTATCTGCCAAACTACACATGTCCTTTAAAATTTATTTTTTAAAAAACTGAATGCCCAGTGCTCTGAAATAGAGAGAACATCCGAAACAAGCAAGGCTACTGCTTTGAGGAAAGAGGGTTGAGGAACAGCTAGTGCAGTTTCTCAATTACATCACTCAAAAATAATAGAATGGTTTTGGTTGGAAAAGACCTTAAAGATCACCTAGTTCCAACCCCACTGCCATGGGCAGGGACACCTTCCACTGCATCAGGCTGCTCAGAGCCCCATCCAGTCTGGCCTTGAACTCTTGCAGGATGGATGACAGGTATTAATTTGTAGGGTCTTCTCCATGGATTGAGGTTTTTTAACGCTAGAGCCTATTTTCATACAGATGGATGGTTTCCTTAGGCCAAAGACTGTTGTTCCAAAGAGGAATGTTACATCTTCCCAAATCTCTTTCACCAGCTGCAACGAGTACATCTCTGATTCACAGCCATGACTCAGATTTTAAGCAGGGAATGTTTTGTGGGTGTACATCTAGTCTCTTTAATTTGTGGCTACAGCAAGGCTTAGATACACTTTTACCAGCAGAACACTAAAACAAGTGCCAGCAGACACCCACTTGGGGAAGGGAGAATTTCACTTGGAATTACTGAGACAAGGCTACAGATGAGGTTCACATGACTCCTTTTCACAGCTTCAGATGGCAGTCAGGCAGAACATATGGGCAAACCCATAAATGCAGTTTTGAAAGCGCAATTTCCAAGTCTTCTGCATCACCAGACAGTGAGATGACCCCTAAACTTAAATGTTCAAATATTCATTACTGCTGTCTAGATTAGTAGCTATCACTTAAGTCTATTATGAACATCAATCAGCCCAGAGGATGCAAATTGCAGACAGAATTCTGGCCACTGCCACTTTCCTTCTGCACTGAGAAGCAGATGGCTCTTCAGTTACCACCCCCATGATGGGAACTCACACCCCCAGCCCCAGCTCCCACAGGAATACATTAATGACTAAATTACAGGTCCCTTGTCTAAATTATTTTCTAGTCCCTCAAATACTGCAATGAAAAATACACAAAAATTGGGAAGCAGGTAAGAGCTCACCCTTCTTGATTTACCTTCAAGCCAGTTTAAGTTTGTACACATCCGAGAGAAGTGACAGGCCTTGCTTATTGATTAAGACTGGGGCACTCTTATGGTCAAGGAAAGAATGAGAACAGACTCAAAAAGGCCAAGTCTCATGTTTCTTAAATGCCCACTGGCATCACCTCTTGTGCCCCTCTGTAAAAGAGAGCAAACCCTGAAGAGAGCACGCGATGTGCTGGATTCTGTGCAGCACATCAACTTCCAAAGCGTACAGATCAGCAGATCGTTCATTCCCTCCCCCTGAGAGCTTCCTCTTGATCAGCTCCAGGCAGCACCTCACTCCATGTACTTCACCACTCTGAAGGAGCCAAATGCCTGAAATTTCTTAAAACAAATCTCATAAAACATGCTGAACTGGCTTCAAATATACAGGTGAGTACACAGGATCATGAGTTCCAGACTTTTCTTTTTATTCTCTCAAACTCAGGTTTTGATGATCACAAATACTATTAAGCTGATGACTGGAAAGAAAAAATGAAAATGGACCCATGAGTAGAGTTTTTAAGAAAACAGACCAAGTACATATTATGAAACTCAACTGAAAATGTTCAATATAATGTGAAATACTACCAGAGAAGTACTGCACTTTTTATCATATAGACCTAGTGGGTTATAGATTGTATAACTGACATTCAAAGACCAACAACAGCAATCCGCCAAGTTTTAAGACTGCCCTCAAATCACTCCTCTTTACTAACTGTTGACAGGAACAGTGCTACTGTTCTCAGCTGCTGGAAAAAGCCAGTTTGACACACATCAGAACCACTAGCTTCCACCAAAAGGTGATAATTACAGTGTTTGCCGTTCAGTGATTATGTTCAGAACAAGGCCTCTTTCAGATGAGAACATGCCAAACAATCTCCTTATGTATCCACTGCTCCTATAAACACCAATATATCAAATGTTTGGTTGGATGAGAGTCAGACTGAAAGAACTGATGGCTCTGCTATACAGACATTGGCAAATATTTTGTCCTACTTTCTGTAGTCCTAAAATACATGATTTTCTATTCATGGTATACAACTGTATCAAAGATTTGGAGAGCAAATTTTACAGAATACCAGTGTGTGATTTTATTTATCTCAGTGGAAGAGTGGAAGGAAGGACTCACAAAGCTAGTATAGCCCTCCTGACAATATCAGAAATTTCCACCTAGTCCAGAAGCTCTAGAAAAGGGTTGGTATACACCAACTTTGCCAGTGGTTCAAGTGTACTTTGTACCTGATACTGTAACAGACTAGCAATGCATGCACCCAGCACTGTCCCCAGCTGAAGAAGAACTTATGATGGTGTTAATGCCAGCTGCTTGTTAGTCCAGCCAAAACAACCAAACAAGTGAGTATTGCAGTTTTGCTTAAATCACAACTCAGCTTTCAGTCCCAGGGGGTCCTAAAAAGGGTGTAGACATGCATGGTGGAAGTAATTCCCTAAATTACTAGAACTGCTTTAGAAGTGACCAACAATACTTTTAGGCTTGCTCTGTACTACTTCTGAAGCTTAGTCCTTCACTTCCCAGATGCCCATGCAAGGCTGGGCTTACTGGGAAGGCTAAGGGAGCTTTTTGTGCTGTACTCCCAGGACAGCTGGTGGGAGCAGCACCAACACGACTGCCAGATGCCAAACAACCAGCCTCCCATCTATCTCTCTACTGCTGCTGCCTGTTATGTTCTTCTCTTATTGATGCAATTGTGAATTCCACAGAATGGAGACAATAACAAATGCACATCCAAGCTTCCATATGTATATGGATATGTTTGGTTCCTTTTATCATAATATTTATTCACCCCCCTCTTTAAAACCACACATACATATTTATCGAAGTCTTGCACTGTTTTAAAATTATTATACTCCAACAATGTTTTGACCTTTCCTCTTCTTTTCCCTGACAAAACTGAAAAATGCTGTTTTCTTATCAGCTGAGGAGCACAGTGCAACTTACCACAAACAAGTAAAGACAAATTCAGATTTGTAATAAGAGAAAATATTCAGTGCAAGAACATTGTTTCTGGAGAACACGTTTTCATACATTGTGATATCTTAGATTAATTAACTCTAATACTTCCCATATTTGTAAAGCATGGACAGTCCTAAAATATCTGTCCTAGGGTACAAAATTTATGCTCAATATAAATAATATGTTGCAGTATTTGTTTTTAAATTAACTTTTTTAAGGATAAGAATGTCTTCTAAGCATAACTGAAAGATATCAGTTTATAAAACTTATTTCTCCACTGACCAATTTCTGTACTCTGCCTATTTGGAAAGGTGATGTACTCATTGAAAGTAATGATACTCGCTGCCTTGCAAACAGTTGATGTTATGGTTATTAAATATCTTTCACAGCTCTGGCTGCCTTGTGTGTGTGAACACACTAAAACACAACTACACACTTTTCTTTCCTAGAACTAGACAATCACTCTCAAGACAAATTAGAACATCATAAAAACACCTTTTCATTTAGTGTAAGAATGATAAGTAGTACTCAATACCAGAGTACTGAGGTAAAATACATTTTGATACTAGGCATGTATGAGATGTAAAAACCATTATGTTTCCACTCAGCTGTCAGGCTTTCTATACACTAGCAGGTCATACATGTCAACAGGCGTATGACAAACAAACAAACAAACAAACAAAGCAGGACACTTATACCAGCTTCTTCTGGTAAAAAACTAAAACTGTATGGCATTTTTGGCTATCTTCTCTTTTTTACAACTTGCCCCTCCTGTTAATACCCATTAGCACTTCATATTTTGAACCTACACTTGCCAAAGGTATTGGTTGCCAGGCTGAAGCTCCACACTATAAACTGCATCCCTGTGTGCCAGCAATGATTTCAGTGACATAACCCAGCTACAGGGGTCTGAATTTTGCACTACTTTTTTCCTGAGGGGAAAGGTGTGATTTATGAAGTAGAATTCAAAATGTTTCCCAGCTATAACAACATTTCCTACGAGGCACCAAAAAGACTGAGTTTGTATGTAATTATGAAAGACATCAGCTGGGGATGCCAACTGCACTGAAATAGATGAATGTCTTTAACTCACTAAACATGTCTCAACTCAGCAGCATGCTTACCTAAAATACAAAATGATGGTTTAGGTATGCAAAAATTGAGAGATAAGGTAATGTTAAAGCCTTGCACGTTTGGGCTAGAGCACTGAAGTTCTTGTGTTGCCTATGAAATGATTCTGAAAAGAGATTGGTCAAGCCTTCTTCAAACTCAGCCTTAAAATTTTGCTACTGGAATCTATATTTAAATAAAGCTTTTATTAACCCTTTTATGAACAAGCTTAAAATCTGTTGACTCAAATACAAGTTACAAGATAAAACAAATTTGTTTCCAGAAACTTTGGTGTCAGTATTAGTTTGTTTTCTGGAGAAAGGATCTGCTAATTCAGCACTCAGGAAATATTTTTTCCTTTTTTTTTTTTTCCTTTTTTTTTTGTATTATGTGATAGAATATTGCCCCTATTTTTTGTCTGAATATGTAATGAATCAGGTTTTTTTTTTTAAAGCACAGAAAGGTTCCACACTGAAATAGATTAGAAGTCACTGGAGTCAAAATCTATGCTACGTGCCTCCTGTTTACTACACCTGGTGACAGTATAAGCACCTGTGCTGTCTCCCACCACATAGATAGAACTCTAAACTAACACTTGAGACAATGATCTACAGCACCATATTACAATTAGTTAAAAAACCTCACTTCTTGAAGACGTAAATCCACGTAAAAATCTAGACCTTAGCACAGTGGGATAAAATACCATAAATATGGTAGGAATGTTTACTGCCCTTTATTGTTTATTGCCCTTTATTCATTCTTAGCAAAATCCACATCAGAAAAACATAGCACCATTTCTTGATGCATTTCCTAGTTAACCATAGAAAGTTTCCTATACCCTCTAGACAGCATATGAATGCAATACCACTTAAGAAATAAGAGACAGCAACAACCTGAGATTTGGAGAGAAGCCTTTCATACAGTGAAGAACTAGACAAAGAAAAAAAGAGTGAAAAGCTCCCTCCAAAGGTTTTTTTTTTCTTTTAAAATTAGTTCTTGATGTGTGGATTTTTAGTAGGTGATACTACACAAACTAAAAAATTATTGCAAATAGTATATATCTACATATGTATTTTTATATGCACGCAAATAGATCTGGCAAAAATAGAACATCTAAACTTAATATTTATCCTGTCAATCATAATTGCAGGCATAGCCATGAGGAAACTCTTTTCTGCAACAGGCATTCAATGTGTTCAAACTCTCAATGCTCTTAAATTCCATTCACTTCCAGTGGTAGAGTTAGTACCTTTTAAAATTACAGTTTGTTTGTTTGAGAGTGAACAGTCACCATGCCAACCCTGATGAACAATACAGGACATGAAATAGCCTGTGGATTTCTTGTCTCACCCTAACAGCTGGAAATCTAATTGGGGCAGAGGAAAACAAAACATGATAAAAACAACCATAGGAGTCAGGAGGGAAAACAAGAAACAAGCAGTATGAATTTATGTGGAAACAAACACAGATACCCATCCAGGTAGTGTTTCTACCCAATACATTAGAGAAAAAACATTTTTCAGTTACCAGTCTGCTATATGCTTTCCCATTAAGAAGGTGGTTTCACAAGCCACTGAACTCTATCTTTGATGTTGGTGATAACTATTCCTAAGTGTTTGTGAACTACACCACTTAAATCCCCTCAAAGTCAGTTTATTTTCTCTTGTAAGGTATTCCTACAGCGTGGGATTAACAGACACAGGGGAGGCCTTCAGGCACCGAGAATGTAAATTAGCCTAATCTCAAGAAAACAAGATGTGCACTTAACCATAAACAGTTTTTATAATCACATCAAACATGACATACCTGGTATTCAGTTTTATATAAATTAGTTGTTATGTCAGACCTACTTCTGAGGTTATCCAAAACCCAAACATGTAACATTATTTCTACTCTTCAGGCCTGAATAATATTTACAGACATTAATGCTATATCCAGCTCTACAATCATTCGAGACACATGATATATCTTTATTTTTTTATTTGACAAGCAGCAGTATCATGTTCGTCTTTTTTTTTTTTACATTTTAATGTAGATACAATTATTAGGTTATCTGTCATATTACAATACTTAGGTTTTTTGTGTGATTTTTTTTACTTTGTCTTAAGATACATTAAAAAACATCAACTGCAAACGTGAAGGGGGGGGAAAAAAAAGCATGGTACCCAACCAATTCTCCACATTTCAGCAATACTTCACTCATTCTTTTAGTAAAGTTTTAAGAAATGTCATAATGACATGAGCTTGAAATATCTATAGGCATTTTCATTGACGCTCATGACATGGCACTGGTGATGTTGTAAACAGCAGAAAAACAGGGGCTGCCAAGTGACCAATTATGGAGGCACAGGCCTGCCTCTTCCCACAGGAACACACCAAACAGTGACAGCAATGATCTCCTTACAATCATACCTGCAGGATAGCAACATCATGCTACATAACTGTACTCGTCTGCAGAGGCCTGGCTTCGCTCTATGTACTGTTTGTCTATCAGGACTTCAATACACTTCTTAATCATGCTGATACTCGGGTTAAACCTAGCTCTTGATTGGCTAATTACCTGCAAAAGAAAGACACAGTTTTTGTGTTACTGTTATTTTTCACAGTTATAAATGTCATCTTTATATTTGCTAAAGGCTTTAAGGCAAATTCAGTATATTTTTCTTTTAAAGACAGGATTAAATAAGCCTAGAATAGGTAATTTATAACAACTAAGAAAGTATCTCTATGCATTAATGTCAGGACACTGAAACTGGTCAGCTCACTGGCTACTTTGGCCACATGTCCCCCAGATCTCTTCATTCCTCTTGCTAGCTTCATTTGTTACAGTACTAATGAAGATAAATATCCATGTAAAAAATTAATCTAATATTAACACATTTCTTCACTACTATCATGGTGGAGTTCCCCAACCACTAACCTCCTTTCCTATACAACTGGAGAAAATCTGGATGAACTTCTCTTTCTTCAGTCACTGAAGACAGACCTACGATTTCGTGAGTTCCATCTGGCTATGCTGGAACTTTTTAATACATACAGTAAGAAGTTATTTATTGTAAAAACAATTCTATGTTTGCATTGTGGAAGAAATTACCACTCCAGGCAAAACTTTAGACGTCTTTTAGTAGTTCTCAGTTTTGCCCATTCTCTTGTAGAGAAGAGGAAGAAATTGTGTGTAATAACAGAATGTGCAAATCTGTAAGTAGGAAAACGTTTCAAACAAAAGATCTTACTACTCAAGCGTCACAATTTATTTTGCCTGTAGTTTCTTATTTCTTCTGTAAAGAAAATTATTTTTATTTCAGCTTAATTTTCAGTTTTCTTCACGACTTCTCATGGCTGGCTTTGTCCCAGCTCTAGAGTTTGCTGGGGCCCTCTGTGAGCCAACAGAACTCACCAGGTGCAACTCACCCAGCAAAGCAAACAAAAAGCTCAAAAGAGTGAGTTTTGTTGGGCCAACAGCCAAGGGTCTGGTATGTTCCACAGCAGTACAAGTGAGGAGAAACTGGGTGCTAACAAGCTGATAGATCTACTCGGATGTCACCTCACTTAGCCCTCCACTGAAGCTGATTGTCATCAGCACACTTAAGACTGAGAGAATGAAAGAGAGAATTTTGTATTGGTATGGGTTTTCTTGTTGTTGTTGCTTTTTTTTATCAAAGACAGTACAAGTAAGAAGGACAGACAGAAATACTTGATGGCCAGAATAAAAATTTGCTGGGAATGACTGCTCTGATGTGTCCAGTACTCTTCCAGACTTATTTTATAGGAAAAGCTACCTCAACTGCAACATTGAGCTAGAATTGAAATTATCAGGGCGTATCTAACACAATTAACAATTCCACAAAGACCACATGCAGACTTATACAGGTCTACCAAGGGCCTGGAGTATTTTCCTGGACACCTCACCCTAAATGAAATGTGCAGTGCTGTAGTCTAAGTGCCAGAATCAGAGCTAACTACATTAGGGTTAGGAGTCTCTCAAATATCTCTCTAAGAGTATAATCCTGTCCTTATAGCTAAGAAAAAAATACTAATGAAGTGAGAAAATAGAAACTATTCATAGTAAACAGACTCCTTTCAGAAAGGTTAGTTCTTACTCAAGAAGTCAAACAGCACATTTGAATTGATACATTATTTATAAGAATATAAATAGCAGGATAAAAATAACAATGGCACCAGAATTAGTAACAATATCACAACTATACTCTTTACTTAGCTTTTAACTGAGTAACCATGAAAATATCCACCTTTCTTGCAAAGCTGAAGAAAAAGGTCCTAACCTTACTGTTCTGCAAGAGCCCTGCAAGAGCAAAACACAGCAGGGGCATAAAGGCGGCCCTTCCATTACAAAAAGGAAGAAGCAACCAGACAGGATTTGTTTCCAAAACAAAAATTTGTTATCTATTTCACCTTTATAAACTGATGTCAAGCAAAGTACATTTCAAGAAATTTTTCTAATAATTTGACAGCGGGCAGAAAAAAGTATTTTCAAAGATGAAAGGGCTTGCCTATCATTTTCTAGTTTTAACTGCAAATTCTCACATGATTTCATCATAGTTGCATGGATGACTTAAATAATGGGAAACCAAATAAACAAAGATTTTGAGAAAAATCAGGACCTACGCTGCCTCATCTTTTACATATTCAAAATCAGATTTCTCAAATTAAATATGCTTTCAGACTGTGTATAAACACTTCTTCAATACCCAAAACTTTTAGAAGGACTCACACTGCATCTTCAGGGCTTACAAACTCCCTGTTGCTGCTAAGTTTTTTTTTAAGAAATAACAATTAAGTAGGGGGTGTGGTAAACTGTTTCCTCCATCACCACAAATTACTCAATGTCTCTCTGCCTCTATGCTCAAAATGGTTGAATAAAACAGGAATCTTTATTCTCCCTCCCATCAGTCTTCTCTGAGGCCATCCAGCAAGGCTCAGAGACACAAGAATGAATTAAACTGAAGAAAGAGCTTTGGAAGGCTGAGAAAAGTAAAACTGGGAACTGCTTGGAAGGAGCAAATGTTAGGCTGGAATGAAAAATACAACTAGGCAGGCAACCAGCAGATGGGAAAGTGGGAGAAAAACTAAAGAAATAGCACTTTCTTCCAAGCCAGCCTGTGACAGTTCACAGGTCATTAATCTGGAATCTAAAACATCTAGAGAACTGTACCACTTTGTGGAAAAGGGAGATTAAAAAGTGCATGTCTCCATACTCAGACAACTTTTAAAATTTAAACCAAGAGTTATAATAAAATAATGATTAGAGCATAAAATTGGCTAAGCGCTTTTGTGGAAATTCCATACTAGAATACCCCTATTCAGGTTTTCAACTGAACCCATAGCTCTGCCAATGATTTTTATAGGATACAACATCTCTTGGCATAGAACCAGCTGACAGGAAAGAGCAAGAACTTAATGCTTTGGTGCTAAGACACATTTGGGATCCCAGCTTGTGCTCCAGTACCGCAGTTCAAAATAGACCCCAGGGAAAAATTCTCACTCATTTCACTGGAGTACTGGTTTCCACATGGCTGAATTTTGCAGTCTGATGTTTTACCCTGCTATCCAGAAGATTTTAATGAAATCAAGCTCAAGGACCTTCTCTTACCTCCTGAATAAGAGCATTATGTCGCAGCACTTTACGCGCTTTCATGATACGGACTATAGCAGCTTGAAGATACATTTTCCTGTCTTCATCCACAGCACTTCGGGTCTGCTCCATCTCCTGTGGTACCAGAGGAACAGTGATGCTCAAAACACACTAAGACCAGTAAAGACTGCATAAAAGTATCTTCAATCTATACTTTTTACTTTACTAAAATTGGTGAACTAATACAATAATGCAGGTGTTCAATTCCAGGAAAAGTATGTCCATAAATCAAGGATATCGGGTTTCATGAAAGCCAGTAGGAAGGTAGGAGAGAGGCATCTAACCCAACACTTTTGCTAAGGAGAGAAGCAAGCAGAATTGACTATAATGTATTGAGTTTGGCAGCATCTACCTATCTTGTACAAAATTCTGTGTCTTGGGAGACACACTGAGAACATGGATTAGCAACACAGGAGTTGATTTTAGTCGCCAAAGGACACAAAACCATAGGAAAACAGTTGACTGGTTCTGCAGTTCTTGAAGTAGGCTGCTTTTATAAACACCAGCAACAAAAAAGTCTCATGAGATAGATTAAACATCAATACCATTTGGTATTACCATTTTGTTTATCTTTTCTTCTACTTCCTTGCTCCCTATTTCATCTTCTCCTGCCTATATTTTAAGTAAAAAAAAAAAAATAAAAATGTGTTGCTTAAGCTTTAAACCTACAAAATTTCCTGCGTAAATCTTAGGGAATCTGATATCTGCTTTCACCAAACTAATACAGTAAATTCCATTTTAGAAAAATAAGCTTTCTAAGCTATTCAGGCTAGAAACACCCAAGAATACTTGCCTGTGGCGTGTCTTTCTGCATTGATGTGGTAATTTTAAACTTTGTTCGTTTACTGCTGAAGTTCATGTTTAATGAAAATGTAGACTCTGTCTCTATGTCTTCCTGCAATAGAGAACTGTTTTTAAAAATCAGGAATGGAACCAGAAAATAGCAACAATTTACTTTGAAAAGTCACAGTTAGGGTCTTAAATACACAGAAAAAATTTCAGCCTTGTAGTTAGAAATTCTAAAATGCCCCTTGAACAGGGTCAATATTTAAAGCTAGTTTAACTGACCTAGAAATCAAGTCTATTTCAGAAAACACTATGAAGAACTCTGCCATACAAGAGTTTTGTGAACAAGCAATTTCTCTTTTAATACTTTGATAGCTTATCTTAGTTGCAAACACTCTCCATTTAAAGTCATTTTCTCCCTGCAAAAAAAGTAGGATTTGCATTTATTTATGACACAACCTCAAAGGGGAGCTGCTGCTTTCATAATTTTTTCCAAAAGTTGTCTTCCAGAATTTAAGGAAAAGCATCTAGAGCATTTTGTTATAACAGAAACAGCTGACAAACTGCAACTTCTACAGTGCACATCTATCTGCAGATTAATCTCAATTTTTTTCCACATATATATATATGTATGTGTATATTTGTTTGTTTGTTTTTCCTGCAGTAAAAACATCTTTATATTCAACATAGCATAACTGGACAGATGTCTGCAGTTTCCAGGCAAGAGCCTGTACAAGTATTACCAATTTCTAGCAGAATAAAGTTACTGGGATTCTGAGATCTTGGAATCTTGCAAACTGTCTAAAGCACAGTTTTTGTGTGATCTTTTGTGTGCAAGGTTTCTCTGTAGTAAACAGACAACATTTATCTAAATATGCACTCAAACCAATATTAATTCTAATTTTATATCTTCCAACAGTCTTTGTTACACTTTATAAAAACCAGGATACCAGGCATAAGATAGAAAATATAACATGAAAGGGAAAAGACCAAGAGCTTTAAAAAAACAAGCTAACAAAAAATAGGCTAACATTAACTTTTAGCATTATTCTGCTGACATGGTTGAATATAAACCAAAACAAATGTGTATTGAGCATGAACTCAAAAAGCAGGATTCTAATAAGCCAATGAAAATTTTGCCCAAAGCTTCTCATGCTCTTTCCCCCACACATGTTCAAAAAACCAAACAAACAAGCAAAAGCAAACTACAGCATTTACTACACTGTACTTTTTTCTTTGGCTCAGATACAGGTAAAGAGAAGTTTGTGTATTGAATTCCACTACTTAAGCCACTAAAGCTCGCTTGTTTATTTAATAAGTAAGCTGATAGACTGTCTACAGATCTGCTATCACATTGCTGGATGGAGCACAAAGAAAACAGAAATAGTAAAGACACTTTAATACAATAGTCTGGAAGGTTAAGAACTGGAAAATGCAGTGGTAAACATTAAAAAGTAAAAGGGTTGGAAAGCTGTATTATTCCTTCTCCTATGACATAAGCTTTGAGAAACTGGGTGAACCTTACACAGTGGACATAAATAAATGTAAATCCTTTAAATAACAGGCAATGTTCTAAGATTATTAGAGGTCTCATTCCTTCCTGTAATAGCTCCCAGTGTTTTATTTGAGCCATGGTCTAACAGACTTCTTCCCAGCAATTGTTCCAACCTGAGCTCATTTCTAGATATTGGAAGCATATCCTACGATTCAGCCAAGCATCAGATCTTCCTTGTGACCTCACTTCCCATTTTCTAAAATTTCCCTGGTTAAAAACAAAAGCAGCTACCAGAGCAGCTTTGGATTTCTTCTTGAAAGTGAACTGAACAGTTTATTTCAGTTTCTTCTGTCAGATATTGTCTGCATAGGGGCTTTCTGGGTGAGCTGGAAGCACGTGCTAATGGTCTGCACGGGGTGCACAGGCACTTCTGAAGAGTTTCTTACTTAACCCAGTAAAATCCGTGCCCTTGGCTGTTTGGGAAAAAAGGTTTCACCTAGAAACCTTCACAGAAGGATATGACAGCCAGAAAAAGAAGTATCAAGCATTGTCACAAACAAAGCTCAGATATTACTGGAATTCCAAGAAACTCATGGAATAGTAAGTCTGGCAAATTGCAGCAAAACTCCTCTCACCGAAGTCCTCCTTGCTCTCTTTCTTGCTCCTGTAATCTGTGAGCAAGGAAGAACATGGCTGCTGTTGCTTTCAGTCTCTTAATCCCACAAATATTTTTTCAGATCACTGTAAAACTCCGGTTTACCACTCGGGTTCCTACCTGTGATTCAGAACAACTTTGAAAGCAAGGCAACAGAAACAATAAAGAGTCCCTGCATTATTACCTTTTCATGCTGCCATAGGCATAGAAAGCCTGTATGACAGGCACTCTACTTCCTCCTGTCTCTTTCCTTATAAGTACTGATTTACAATTTTTCACCAGGGTCAAAAATAAAGCTTAGAAAAATAAAAGTGGATGAAAATAATGGATAAAAAGCAGATAAACATGGATATTAAAAAACAGTCCTCAACAAATATCAGAATGACAAGACTGAAAACATGAAACTTCTTTATATTATTATGGCATACCTTGTCTGAGTCATGGTTGATCATTTTGACATCAAGCAAAGATTTGATGGTTTTTGTCAGCTCCTTCTCATTCATCTGTGTACTGTCCTGAAGCTCCTTGTAACTGACAGTCTCACTGTTGTTGAAGGCAAGCAACACTGCCATTTGGTATGTTGTGACCATGGCTACATAAGGTTTGCACAAATAATTCATTTTTACTTCACCTGTAATGATACAAGTAGTATTTTGTAAACTGGTGAAAGGTGCTGAAAAGTCATCTGAAGCCTAACTTCTAGAGCTCCTCCTACCTTTCCAGACATTCAACCCACGTCTGTATTTAACACTTGAAATGGGACAATGACAACTGATGCTGTGAATTTACCATATATAACGTGGCCTCACCATTCCCCTCACCCTGATTAACAATGAATACTAGACAAATAGTGCAATATATAATAATTTGAAAAAAAAGATATTCTAAGTAGCCTTAACACATTGCAATGCATAAACTTCAATTAACAGCTTTCACACAATCTCAGAATAGTGATTAACAGGAAAGTTGTTTAAAGGAAACATTTAAAAACAAAGTAAAGTACATTGCCATCAAAATTTTTTCATATTATTTTATTTTTTAAATTCCCTTGAAAAACAAAAAGCACTGAAGAAATCTACCTGAAAGCAGATTTAGATTTTCTGTGCAAAGGTGAGTGTGAGTTAACAGCAACCTTCTATTACCAGAACTAGACTTTCATTACATTACATTGTTGTAGGCTAGTATGGTTTTCACCTCCATGTGATATGTTGCAGTGCTCAGTTGTTAAAGCCTGATACTGAAAGCACTTAAAATAAAACATGATTGACTGACACTTACTAAAATAAACTATCATTTAATATAAATCTTCTAAGGTATTTTTAACATATATTCCTATTTAGTAAATATAAGTATGTATTTATGTAGATATTCATATACCTGAGTAAAACAGTATAATATGTGTTCTTAAAATTATTTAGTATTTATGTAAGGAACATCTATACTACAGAAACAATTTCAGGACAATTTTTATTAACTCGGCAGTTCTGCAGTGCTTTTTTTGCAGTTAAGAACATACAACTCTAGTTTCACTAGGACTTAATAAATCACAGGTATGCAAGGTTACAAAATACAGATTTTGGAAATTCTATGTAGTAAATATTACATTAATTTATAACATAAAATAAGTCTGTTGACTTTAAATGCAAGATAATGTTCCAACTCCCCAGTCTTTTGCCATTTGAAAAGAACTTTTAGCAAATAACTGTCAGATCATAAGTTTAGCAAAGCACTTATTTTTACCTGTACAAAGATAATGTAACCAAGTAAGCTTCCTTCCACTAAAATGCTGACTGTAAAATAATTCAAACTGCAAAACAAAATGAACATCTATTAGTCACACATATAACTACTCACAGTAGTTTATCATCACCCTACCACCCTAACGAAGAAATACTGGTTTTATGTCTATCACACTGGATGCAAACATTGCAGATGAATTAATGACAGCATTTTCCTTTAGATGATGAGTGATGACTCAATCCTAATTTAAGGTTTACCTCTGGTAATGAGAAGAACTTAAACAGATTTGAAGAACCTTACCCTAAAATGGGATCAAACTCCCTAAACCCCACCATGCCAACACTGTGTACACACACCAATTTGGCTTATTCTGGTTTGTCAGGCAACTCTGATTAACATTGAAAGAAAACATAAAAACAGGGGCCTTTGACCTCTTTAAGAATTAGGTTTCTCCACTCACAAGCTTGCACAGTATGAAAATCAGTATTTGTACACCACTCAGATAAATACACATTTACAGGAAGCTCCAGCAGTCTCAGAAAAAGCTGCTGAAGTTACAGAGGTACTCACATACTTTAGAGTGCAATTGCAAAACTTTTTTTTTTCTTTCTAAATCCTTGCCAGAATCCTAAGAGAAGTCTCTCCGTGGGTCAAATTATCAAACTGGACATCAAATAAAGACATTGCAAGAAAATTTTCAAAGACTCCCCCCTCAAGATCATGTTCTATTTCTTTAGGAAATTCTAATTTAAAGCACTGATCTCTAGCTAGTTGACATATGAATAACTCTGCTCCTTTAAAATGACAAAACAGTGAAATTAGGCAAGCAACCCAGACTCTGAAGTGCTTCTGATACACAATTCTGTACCAATTTTCCAACTGAGGCACAACTGACAATACTCCTATTTTAAACTCACAAAGACAGCAAAATCTCATCAGATGGTGATCCTGTAGTCTGGGTTGGAAACTATAGCAATATAACTAAAACCAAGTGCCACTTAAGTGGAAATTAAAGCTGAATAAGTAGTCCTAATACTCAGTAGTAATGCAAGAAAAAGATCCTTCATTACAGAAAAAGACATTTGCCATTATAATTTACATCAAATAACAATTTAAGATATAAAAATGGCTACAAAAACCTCATGTCCAGTAATACAAAATTTGTATTGCCTAAATTGTATTTCACCATTAAATATACCTTAGCAAAGATCAACACAAATATCTTGTATTTTAACAAACATCGTAAAGGTAACATTTAGAATACAGTCATATAATCAAAAGCAACAAAATACCTCTACAAAGCAGAAATAAACACATAAGAAGAAAATATTTGGCTAAAGCAAAACATTTACTGCTTTGAGAAATCATAAAATGAGCTTTAGAGAAGTTTGCATGAAGCTTGATTTTGAGCAGCTTCTACAGAACAGGGAACCAGATACTTGTATTTGCATCTTAATCGCTATTAAGACAGTTCAGATTTAATATTAGAAATAGAATCATCTTTTATCTAAATCTTAGGAGTTGGTTTTGAAACTAAGAACCAACCCAGTTCATTTGATTGCACTTATCAGCATCTCTCTCAGCAATCACAAAGCGTAGAAGAGAGATATGAAAAAGCTTTGCAAATACATACATAAATTCAGTAAGGTATTTGGGTGACCCTTCTACATTGCATATGGACTGGACATATGATAGCCATAATTTACAATCAAAATGAAACAGCTCAAGTTTTTCTCTGTTAGAGTGACAATCTTTCATTTGGAGTTATTTTACATTTTCCACATGTTTACAGGAAGTCTCCTACTAACCTACCATCTGTACACTTTTTTCCAGTTCCTGAGGAATTGCAAATGTAGAAGAAGGAGCCTGAGTTAGAGGCCATGCACCAGCCTAAAAGTATTGGGAAAAATAAAAGCATTAATATTTTCATACAACGTATATATTAAAAGAAAAATAGCACTCTTAAGTGGATGTATAGTGTACATATTGTCATAAGACAATCAATTGACTCAAGAAGTTTTACTGATCATTTTTTACTGCACCTTCTGCACACCCCAGTGAGGTATTAACAGAGACTGAAATTTTATACCACTAGTGTTTAGGGACCTAGTGGGTTGATTTTACAAAGAACCACTAGGAAAGTAAATTATTCCACAATGATCACAAGCTACCATTTCCCATATAAAGAAGCATTCATAATTAGAAAAACTGTATATTTGTTATCAGAACATAAAAAATAAGTACAAATAACTCAGCAGCAATAAACATACATTAGTACCTGCAGAACATATATCTGAAAACTAATTCCCAAATCAACGATTGTGTCCTGGTTTTTGATGAAGTTGTTGAATTTATTGTTGAGATCAGCACTAACACTCATGTCTGTATACATTCGATGGAGCTTGCTGGTAAATTCATAACCACAGGCTTGCTGTGAAGAAATATTGTAACAGGTTTCAAAGTGAAAACAGTACTCATCACACAAATTATGTTCCCTCACTAATACCATGTGAAAATCTGGTCAGCAGAAGTGTTGTTACATTTACAGAAAAAACTAGTTACAATAAAAAACAAAAACCATAAAATAAAATTATCACATTTACGTTAGTTTCACCTTATATATATTAATCTACATGAAAAATATTAATTATAAAATCAAAAGACAGACACGCTTATGAAAGTGCCTGATACTTTTTTAATGTTAACATGAATGTCTTGAACACAGCTAATAAAATTATCCAAAACCTCCCAAAAATCTGAAATGTCTAGGTGATACTCAGCCTTTTATCTTTCATAGACTACCAAAAAACTAGCTTTTGCTTTAGCTATATGAAACAGATTTACCGATTGCTAAGTAACCTCTGGCACCCTCTGCTGCTCCCTCTCAACATTACATATGCCTACATGTGCTTATTCTGTGTTAGAAGAATATTACCTTACCTTTAGTTTATTTATCATCGCTTCTTCAGAATCCATTGACATAGACAAACCATGAATTAATCTCTTTGCCAGCATTCTGGCATAGAACTGCATTAAAAAAAAAAAAACAGACGAGGATTTTAAGAAGCATAACCCCATTCTTCAAGTATGCTTTAAATGTGACATTATTGAATAGGAAAAGTTACCTTCTGGAATACATCTTTGTCATCAATGTACTTGAAAACAGTAATGAAACTCGTAAGCTTGTCTTCTACTTCATTCTCTGTCATTCCTTTTGCTGATTTCTTTAACAAGTTGTCACAGTATTTGGCCAGCTCAAATTAAAAAAAGAAAAATCAAACCCAAACCTACTTGTCAAGCTTGAGAACAAATGCATGCCAAGGCATTTCCAAATTTCTACAATAATTCAAACACGCAATAAGTCACAGACTACAGTCTCCCATTCTGTACAAAGGCTGTATTCATGAGTAAATGATACATCAGAAATTAGAACCACAGGAATTCTGCTCACTCACAAAAGGTGTGTGCAGCTTAAGCTGTTACTACTGAAATACACACCTGAGTGGGACCCAGTGTGAGAGCTGGACGTGCACGTGAAGGGCCCTATGGCAACTCAGTGATGGTTACAGACAAGAAGTGCTGCTTTCTGTGTGCATCACTTACCAACTCAGGTGCTTTGCAGATCGACTTGGGCTCCCGATAGTTAACTACTGATGTCAAAGCCTATGTAAAAACATGGAGCAAAGTGAAAAATTGTCAGTAACTTTAATTTCTTTCTTTTATGAAATATAAAGAAATCAAAAAAACCCCAGGGCAAAGAGAGAGATCCTATAAAATTGAGCGACGTAAAAGGGAATAAAAAAAGAAACAATTCATAAAAAGGTTTAAATTACTGCTCTATGAGAATTTGGTTGTTAAACATTTTTAAGCTGAGAATTAAGCAAAAGTGAAAAGAGTAGAGGAAGAAAAATAATCACAGAAAACCAAAGAACAAATTAAGTTCTGATTAGAAACTTCACAAAAGCATGATGATTTTGGTTTACAGCAACATTATGGTCCAGAAGAGTGGATGGAAAGAAACTCAGGAATAAGTGCAGAAAAAGTAGAGTTGAGCAGCAGCACATAAACAGCATGTATGTTGAGCTGAAACACTTGTATGATGTGTTCACAACAGTAAGAAACAAAAGCCCTTTTGGTTGTTGAATTTTTTCATACACTGAAGAGGAGAAAAATATATTGGTGAAAGTGGAAATTTGAAGCAGTAGAGTACAAACAATATGGTGGCTGAAGAATACCTGAATATGATGAAAAAGAAAAGAGATAATGACAGTTTAGAAATGAAAGAAAGATTATCAGAATAATGGAGTTTCTAAACTACATGTCACATTTAAATTAATGTTGTAAACTGACAGTGAACCAAAAGTACTGCATGACCATAGTTCCTAGGAATTACAGTTCCTCTGTAGAAGGAAAATATTGATGTTATTATAATAACAAACTGAAAAGGATTCTTCTGTACAATACCTCAAGATTCCAAAATTTGCTAATAGATCCCTAGAATTCCTCTGAGAAAAGAATGCATGATTGGACAAGAAATAGGAAACTCTTTAAAGCTCAGAGCACTCTTTTGCAATAATACTGGAGGCAGCAATAGCAATTTTGATATACACCATCAAAAATTAACAGAAAATCAGTATTTTAAGTATTTATTGTAAGAAAGATCAATGAAGTGAAGAACTGATGTATTTAAGAAAAAGTACATTGCCTATGTGCCAGCAAATGAAGTTGTCAGTCTCGTGTTACTCCATCTTCTGCTACATGACATGAATTGCAATGGGGGGAGAAACGTATTTAGTATTGAAGTATTTGCTTTAAAATGCTAAACAATCATTTTATCAATGTCACAAATACAGATGGGTGACTACTCTTGGTACTATTACTGGTACCTTCTCCATTATGCCTTTTAAGGTTAGCCTTGACTGAAAATCGTCAAAGCTTAGACTCTGACATTAACTACAAACTGCAACTACTGCACACACCACAAAAGAGCAATGAACTGTATGCATGCTTCCTGTGACAGGAAATTAAAGAAAGATATTTATTAGTTATAATTAATAATGATTAATATTAAAATTTATGATAATTAGAACTGTTATCTTGAATACCTGCATGACTACGCATTTCAAATAAAAGAACAGCAAGCCTCTTTCCCTATATTTATTATTTAAATTCAAGTGCAGCTCTCTCCTGGAAAAAGTTACCTATCATGGCAGTGACTGAAGTAAGGTAAGTTTCCAGGTATTCTTTGCAGTCAACTTGAAAAATCTAAGCAAAGATTCTGTGGAAGTAATACTAAGAGTATTCAGAGATAAACATTACTGCAGCAAGTTCAAATGCATGTAAGAATTACCAAACCTCCCAAACCCCACCAGATGCCTATTTATTATCTGCACTTCTATTTAGACTGAATGGATCTGCACCATTTTTGTATTTTGAAATATGATGAAAAGTAAGGTCTTTCTTTCAGAAAACAAGGGATAGTCTTTTGCTCTGTTGCATTTCTAAACTAGAAAGACTGCATCTGATCTATCACTGAACATGTGTTGATGCCAGGAAGAGTTTTGGTGAGCCTGAATCAGGGTCCTGGATTTTGTTTTCCAGTGTTTTGTTACTTAAGTAAAAATTACCTTGTCAAGGGCACTCATAAAGTGTTGATCACCATTCAAAACAGTGTTGATCAGCTGAACAAATTTACTATGTACTTCCAAAACTGACTCCACAAACTGAGTTGGCATCTAAAGAGGGTAGATAAAACAGAAAGCAAGTTAGTGAGACAAGCAGCAGTATCTAACACAAACATATCTACATTAGTTGTAGATTTTTTACTAATTACTCTTTTTTGAGAAACTTAATACTACAGTGATTTTTGAGAGCATGGATTCTGCATAGCTGTACTCTCACTCGATGGTGCTAGAGCAATAAAAAGTCTAGCCTACATTCACAGTCCTGCTATCCAACCTAGATGTGAGCCTATACTGCTCTCATGCCATCTAATTTTTCCCTAAAATCCTTTGTTAGCCTTTTCAAGAATCATTAATGCTTTAACATAAATACAGCAATCAAGCAACTGATATAATAAACTGCTGCTTCTCCTACACAGTGAGTTCAGAGACAGAAAATCTGGATGATCCCTTTACATTTTCCTACACAGGACAATTACCAATTGAATTTTGTGCACTACATTCCAGCATCACCTTCTGCATACAAGTGACTGACATGAGCTGGAGGAGCCCCTCCACAGACAAGCTGGCAGGCAAAAGTGCAGCAGTGTGCAAGGCACTGGCTCTGCAGCATAACTCCAAGTATATTCTCAGGTCACACATTAAAAATGCTTCAAAGTACATAATTGATACAACAGAATGAGTATTTCACACTTTGAAATTATCTACATAAGGCAGTGAACTGTCACCACCCTCATGGGTCTGTATTTATTTCCCTGTGTAAACATCAGTAGTTTGAAAGAATAAGTTCAATAAACCTAAAAATAATTTGAAAGCAAACTATACTACTAAAGACTTGAGTCCCTTTTCAGCATGCACATGGGAGTCACAGAATAGTAAGCATTCCTGTGCAGCCAGTAACAGAGAGAATGGACAACAGCTTGTGTTTATGTATGACTACAGACAGAAACACTGGATAGCTGAAGTCACCATCCTAAAGAGAGCACAGATCTAGACAGCAAGATGTACACATGCACAAATACAATGTCAAATGAAAGCCTGTTGTTTGTCTCTGAACAGCAATGCTAGAGAAACAAAAATGGAATTCAGCAATTTAAGCAGACAAACGGAAAAAGAATTAACACACTCCAGTAAAATAAATAAGATAATATTTTCAGAAATTACATGACAATATAAAGCAAAATTACTACAAATCTATTATGAAAACCACCACACTGAAATCAGGAGAGCATGTCAAGTCTTTACAAAATGAAATCACTAGCTCCTAATATACCAGGACAGCAAATGCCACTGACTTAAGAGAAATTCAGAAAAAAATGCATCCATGGAAAAAAAGGACCTACTTGCCCTGGCAGTGTTAAGCAAACAACAGTGAGAAATATCTAGCTGCAGTTGTTTCTGGCTAGATCACAACAATTATAACAATCAGCTCTCAGGACAGATAAATGTGGCACAGCTAACCATGCTGATGAGAAGTTACAACCTACCCATCATGTTCCAAACCAATTTTATGCAGTCAAAATTAAAAAAAAAAAACAAACAAACAAAAAACCCAAACCAAACCAAACCAAAACAACCAAAAAAACCGAGGGTAAACTAAGAGGAAAAGGGCAAACACTTAATCAAAAATGTTAATCAAATAGTCATTTCAGCTGCCTGAGAAAACTCACATTTTCCTGAGAAAGATTGCTGGTTGCTCTAAGGCCCTCATCATGGATATGGTTTTGTAGTTCCTGAATCATATGAGGTAAACCACTTGACACAGCACGAAGTAGAGTATACATATTTGCCATGTCTGTAACAGAGATATATTTTTATAGAGTACACTTAGAAAAACTAAAAATTAACACTTAATGTAGCATCATAATTTCACACAGAACTTTTTAAAGACTGAAACAAGACCAACTGTTTTGAAAGAAACAAATTAACATGCATTAGATCACTGACAAAAAAAATTGACATACATTAGATCACTGACAAAAGAAAAAAAGAGTAGGCCTATTATCAGTATTTACTGAGTTCTGCCATTGTGAGTACCTCACTCTTCCAACACAGCTTCTTTAGGAGAGACTCTAAGGAGACAAGTGGGCTAGTGTGGAGAAATAGTGTGCATTTTATTTTAAACCTTGGTCTCCCTAAATCTCCCTTAGCAGCAGCTGATTAAAATCAGTTTAGATATCTTCTTGACTTTTGATTTGCCTCCAGTGGTACCTTGAAGTTTTTCTCAGGTGAGAAAAGCTCTCAATGAGCAACTGCTATTTTTACAATATTTTGCCTCCCCGCATCCCCAAAAAAGAAATCAAACAAAACAGATCTAAACTCTAATCAAACTTGAAAAATTCCCTGGAAATTGAACACACACCATTATTAGATACAATTTGAGTTCAACTGTGAAAAATAATTTGTTTCACATTAGAGATACCATTTTCCATGCAAGAATAAGCATTCTTTCCAAGGTAAGAGGCATGTAGTCATTGGGAAGCATGTTTTTTTTAGTCAGGCAGGGAATACAACTACAAGAGCATCTTCTGTAACAAGGACTTGGGATGAGAGGTCACAAAAGATTCAGGAGAATAAAAAGTGGCTAGGAAAAGAAACCAAAATATTTTATAAGCCTGACCTGTTAAGTGATGATGAAGAAATCTGTTAAGACAGAGCCATTGGTTTACAAATGAAAACACAAGCATAAAATATGATCAATTCTACAGGACACAGGACTTCAGTGTGTTTTTAAGATGACTAAGACAAGGAAAGAGAAAGAGCATTAGCTGAAAGAAGGGTTGCTAACAGTAAAAAAAAGGTTTTGACAATATACTTGGAAGAATAAAAAATTAGTTACATACTAAAAGAAAAATGTCATTCAGGGTTTAATGGGGATTTCTAGATAAGTAACATCAGTTGAAAATGCTTATGTGCACAGAAGGTCATTGAAAAAAGATAGGAAATTGCAGTGCTAAGTGAATAAAACAAAAACCATTTCAGTCTTTTTGTGACCAGTGAGACTTACCACTTCTTTTCTCTTGTCTGATAATATTGTGACATTCTGCATGTAGAAACTGCAAGTGATCAGCTACCATCCTCTGCTGGCATTCGTGAGTCACTTTGCCATATGAGCTGGGATTCAAGTACTTCCGACATCGCATTTCTTCATCTTTTAATCTACCTAAAACCTGCAGACATGAGTTTAAACAGTGAGCTGAAGAAATACTGACAACCAATATAGTGTATGTACATATAATCAAAAACAAGAATAAGTAATAAAGTTACAAAAGAACTTGTGCAGGATGCTGAAAAGTTAAATTTATTCTTCTGAACCAGGCTATTCCTGAATGAATATAATCTAGTCTGAGTATTAACTAGGCTTGGTCACTACTAGATGTCTACCAGCATTTCATAGTTTTCATCTTGAAATTTCTTGTTCCCTTTAATCCTGTGACCAGTCTTCCCCAATTTCTCTTACCTTATTTCTTATTCCTTCTGAGAAAAGTTTTTACCACAATACCTAATACAAAGAGAAGTCTAAGCATCACTAAGGGTTGCTAACAGTATCTGCTTGTATGTAAACATCTGCTCCATAGGTACAGGAGTACATCTGAGCTATTAATAAAAGCTCTTTTTATAACTCAGTGAAGGAAATAGGCTCTATCCTAAGACAAGTCATGTGAATACTGCCATAAAAACACTAACAGTTGGTGAATATGAGGGGAGTCTTGGGAGAGCAGTGCAGCTGCAGACTGCTAATGCCAGGCAAAGCTGCTCTGGATTTAGCTGAAGTCTTAGCCTGCCCCTCAATTTCACCACAGATGTGTAACCATCAGCTTAAAAGCAATTTCACAGCCCTCTTCTATCTTGGTAGTCTGGACAGCGCAGGACCAAGAACTGACTCCTAGTGTTGTATTAATCCTTGTTTTCTCAAATAAGGTATGAGAATTACAAGTAATTTAATCACAACATAACTTCATACACCACAAAGCAAAATGAAAGAAAATCCACCACGGAGTACATAGATTTTAATAATGTTCTGTAACAACTTAAGAGTTTCATCTAACCATATACTGCTAAAACTAATGCTACCCTACTCCAAATTGAAAGAAAATGAGGAAGTGAGGAAGTAATACTGATCAACCTGATATGTTTTACTTTTTGTCTTTTTTTTTCCATTTTTCATGCCACCGAGTCATCATTTATTGTGAAATATTTTGATACTGACTGTGCATCCATAGCAAGGTTTGTAGTTTTTGTTCAGATTAACCATGTCACTAAAGAGTACCATTTCAATCACATGAAAGAAAGAACAACTTAACACAAAGAACACAACACAAAGAACAACTATGAGAACTGTAGAGGACAACACGTATCATCAGTAAAATTATTTTAATTATTGCATGTGTATTGAAGAATCTCTTACCTTTTCCATGTACTGTGAGCAATTTGACTCTTGCAATAAGTTTGAAGCTTCTTGTTTATAATACTCCCCTGTTTCATTCAGAAAAGGACACTCAAAAATTTCCTGATAAAACTAGAAGAGAGAATTTTTTAAAGGACAAATAATGTATGTCCTAGATTGACTTCCCAAATTTAAAATACATCATCAGAAATGTGTATCTACCTTTAGGGGGAATTTTTTCTTATACTGTTCAACATGAACAAAGGAGTTAATAACCCCATGGATTACTTTCTGGTTTGGGTCTTCTCCACAGCGATCACTGAAATAGACAAGGCAAACATTTATAAGAATGCAGGTATCTGGTTCAACTCATCTATAGCCAAATGAAATAAAATTGGATAAAAACATTTTCCAGTAAACACCACTGCTCAAATTGGCAAAATTGACAAAGGTTAATCTTAAAACAAAAAATGCACTTCTTTATCTCATAGACATTTAAATTGCTGAGGTAGTTATTCATAAACTGCTTAAAAGCATTTAAAGATGATGAAATTTCCAAGTATTTGCTAAAGATATAAGTATTCCAAATTACATATTCTAAGGAAGTAGTTTAAAAGCTATAGTAATTTCCATCTTGTATTTGTAGCCTTTATTATGTAGTCTGCCTTGACACTTTTGCCCCTTCCAAAAAACCCATCCTTTTTACCAGCATCACAACAAGAAGCATGCTGTTTTCTTTTCTGAATATCTACTATTCAACATGTAGACTTCAAGTGGAATAAATAACAAACCTGGCCCATTGTCACAATATTTAATCATACATCAGAAAAGGAAAACCTTACATCTTCCAGTCAAGTTCTTAGCTTCAAATGAAGGAGTTGAAGAAAATGTCTTTAGTTCCATTCAGGTGAAAATAGAACTAATTAAAACGAGCATTTTGCATGCTCAAAACATTAGTGTTCAGTCCTTTGTAAAGACTGGGAACAACAGACCCACACCCAAAACAGCAGAGACCTCCTCTTAAGACATGAAAAGTTCAAAAAAAAAGACCACTTTTTATACGTACTTTAAAATTAGGTAAAAAAATATTCCCTAACTCCTAAGGTGTTAAATAGGACTAAAATATGATTTACAAAATTTATATATTTACAATTAAGCATCAAAGACAAACATTACCATATACTCATCTAGGCTGTGATGAAATGGGAGTTAAGTAATTTTGCTAATGTCATTTATTTTGGTTTGTAACAAGAAAAACTCCAGAGGATGCCCATGAGCTGTGGAGGTTTACCAGGACAGCCACACCAGCACTCATTGTATTATGCACACCAGATCATCTTCACCTATTCACAGCACTGCTAATTATGAATACTGCTTTCAAACACTACTGTTTTCTCAGATCTGAAAACTAAAGCTCATGATGGGTGTAAAGAATTAGCTCTCTTAACAGATTATGAACAGTCACTGTACAGTTTATGCAGTTTTATCATCCATTAGAAATGAACTGAACTGATGGGTTCCATCAAGGATGGTCTGATTTCTTCACCCAGGGAATAGGCAGATTTCCTCTGGTTGTGGGAGCTGAACCAATGGAATAAACCTGGGTTTGGGTACATGTAACGACACCCTGCATCCTTGCCAACATCCCTCTGCAGGGTCTGGTTATGATGGCAGAGGCAGCAGCACAGAATCATAGAAGGGGAAAGTGAAACATCTGCCCTGGGCCTGCAACTCCATGCCAGAGGGGCCCAGGAGCATGGAGAGCTGCAGGATGCATGGAGCCTGCGAACACTGGGCTAGGCCATGGAGCATAGGAAGCCACAGAACTAAAAGTTGAGCATATTACAAAGCAGGGCTCTGGCAAGAGACAGCCCAGCCCAGCTCTCACATGCAGGGCTCTGGACCTGGAAAGGACCCTGGAGCAGGGACACAAACACAAGCAGCACTGCTGGAGGAACAGCTCAAGCCCCAGCTCCCTCTGCTCAGTTCACTGGCTGCTTGAGAGCCTAGCCCACACACGGGCGCGGGGGACGGTGCAGCAGTGGCCAGACCCAGGGGACTCCAAGGACAATGTACATTAGGAAAAAGCTGGGTAAGTACAGGAGACATGCTCCACAGAAGAGCTGGAAGGAAGGAAACAAGCTTTTGAAGCAGAGGTCAGATGGCACAAAGGTAATAAATGAAAATAAACCCAGCACAGAACAGGCCTTGCCTGCTCTGGCAGCCACTTCAGGTTTTTATTTACATCGATGGCACTCTGCTACCAGGAATGTGCAGTGAAAAAGTTAACAAAATGAGACAGAAATTTTAAGGACGACTTTCACAAAAGCTGCAGCAGTAAGAACAAAATGGAATTGGTGATCCCCCAAAGATAGAAGTCTATGAAACATTTATTTGCCTTCTTGGCAGCAGACAGCAAGGAATACAGATGCATAAAGCTACAGAACACAGGTTGAAGCAGGGTTGTCACAGGATTTCTTGGAATCTGGATAAAAAGATAGTGCTAGAAACACAAGTTCCACTAATTCAGGTGATTACAAGTTATTTTTTTCCAAAAGAAATGGAGAAAGCTACAAAACACATGCACAAGGAAGCTGTGCTGGTTTATATTAACTCCATCTTGTTCAAGCTCAAGGTAACGGTGGATGTTCAACATGTACTGTACAATGTATTACTACAGCACCAAAGAAGAACATTCTTACATTAAATTTCAGGTACAGTAATTAAATATCAGATTCATGAAAAGATTCCATCACTCAAAAGAAGTGCTCTGCTATGTCAGACCAAGGGTCTTTCAAGGCCAATTGCCTCCAGAATTCACTGTGAACTAGATGAGCCTGTTCCAAACACTTTTAAAAGTTACCTTGCAGTAGCTTTATTTTCAAACAAATGGTGTAGATAACGCATCAGCTTAGACAGGAATAGGTCCAGTTAGTTAGAAAGTGTTAGTTATCTTTAGTAGAGAAGCCTCTCTCAGTTAGTCTGTACTAATCACACTGTCATTTGAGATAGTTTGGAAATTTCTCAGGTTCTATTTCTGTTTAAGAATTTCATAGATGAATTTTCTCATAATTCAAGATCTTGTTGGCTTCCTGTTGTGTTGAAACAAAAATGCTTAAGTTGATATGCAGCTTGCCTTGCAGGAGTGCTTGGGCTAGAGGGAGAGGGATGAAAGTGTCAGAACTCTATATCAGGAGTGCAGTCAGACAAGACAAGCTTAAGTGATTTAAGAATTCTCTGCTGTTCAAGGGGGCTAATCCTGCTGCCTTTTGCTCAGTCACAGGCCTCCATCTCTCTTCCTTTGCTTTGGCACTCATCTAATGCTTTGCTGAATTGACTTGTTGTGCCAATCTGGTGAAACGTTAGCCAAGATGATTTTCTGCAACATTAGCAGTTGAGCTGGGTCACTAAGGGAGTAGGTGAGCACCAAATTCAGCACATGAAAGGTAGCAGAGCATAGCCTGCTCCTCTTTACTGTCAGTAAACTCTTAGATTAGTTTAGCCTAATCTAACAACTCTTAGATTTGTTCAGCTGAGCCACAAGCCACTACTTGTATTTCTTTATTTTCTGTACCAAAAAAAGTTTATTGTCAATTTTAATGTATAATGCATTGCCCAAGCTTAGACCTCCTAAAAAGTCAGTGTGCTCAAGGCTGTAGACAGAAATCTTTTTAAAAATCCAGTTAAATACATTGATAAAGTAACATTTGAAAGCAGAATTTGTGGCTCTGCTTCCCTACCTTTTCCAGTGTAGTAAGAAAGCTAATTTTATATGCAACAAGTGGACTATAGTGTTGGTTATCAACTCCACATAGTGTTGTAGCTACACAAACTCCTGCCTAGAAGTAGTTCAACTGTCCCATCTACATTAATTTTTTAAAGCACTGTAAAAAAACTGAACCACAAACAAGTACTATGAGGAAGGTGTACAATAGAGGAGTTTTGAAGCATATACATGTGTTAGTAATTTTATTAAGATTTTTAAGTTATATTATTGCCATCCATATTCTTGCATGCCTGACAGATATAATTTACGGATATCCACCTTGTTTAATCCCTGAATTACTGAACTGAATGCTAAAAGACAAAAACTGCCTCTTAAAACTGTACTGACCACTGAAATTACAGCAAAGAAGAGCAATAAGCCTATCATTACATGCAAAGGCCATCCTCAGAATCCCCACTGCATTTCATGATAGCAGGAAAAAACCAGCTACAAGTTCTCTTATGCATTCATTAAATGATATGCAGATTACAAAGTGGCTAGAAGAAACTTAATACGAATTGTTGGATGTATATTTTGAGAAGCAGAACTGAATTGACTTCTCTGAGATCACAAAAAAGACTCACTAATAAAGAATGGGAAAAAAATCCAAATCCAACCCTTAGAGACAAGGACCAAAGTTTTATTTCAAGTTTCCAAACAGTTTAGTAACAAATAGTGTCAACTTGTTACAGTCTCAAGACCTAGTGCCTCCCAGAGTCAGTGACAGCCTTGATCTAAACACTCTGGGGAGGTCTGCAATCAGCCTTAAGCTAAAACCAGACCATTATTTTAAGGGGCATCAGATGTCTGTTGAAAAAGGTTTTCACACACATTTCCACTCCCATCCACCAGTGAAATATATATATTAACTAAGAAGTTTCCAGCATCACTATTCTTGATGTAACGAAGGAGAATGTTCTTCACCGTGTATTAGGGAATCTCCATTTAGTAAAAATAAATTGTTAGAGTAAAAATGGATAAAATACTGTTAGTCCTGGCTACAAAGGAACCATGATTCAACAACTAGAAGCAAATAAATACTTCCTGGCCTCAGAAATGCCATCCAAAAGAGACATCATATCCATTACTTTGTTGTCAAATAGTTAATTCAAGAATTAAAAATACAAATAAACTACTAAAATTAGGTTTTCAATGCCTTACAAATTTTTTTCTGACTAAGTGCATGTTCAAGGAACCTCAATCTGCCAAATTACCTCTCTTCTCAGTTTACCCGTAACAGTCTGGTCACCTGAGTAGTAACTTAAAAAACCCCCAGTCAGGAGGCAACTCCAGAGTTATCCTAAACAGTGTTAAGAGTGCAGAAACTGATGAAACTTACAACTACACACAAGATCTGTAGATCTCGAAATTTCAGTTTATTCATAAATTAGAAGAGCCTTTAGAAGTCAAATAAAATTTTTAAATCAAAGCTTTAAAAGTCCCAAGCTCTTTGGCCTTGTTTAGAAGTAAAAAAAAAAAAAAAAAAAAAAAAAAAAAAAATAAAAAAAAAAATCAGAAATAAAATAGGAACTTTCCCTAAAACTGCAAAAAATAATTACCTTCATTTCATTCAAGTCAAACACCAAAAATGTTAAGTGAAGGTACTGATCTGAAAAACAGAAACCCAGAAGCTTTGTCTCCCTGTCAGAGAAGCACAAATTGTTCTGGGTTCCATGCAAAGCAACACAGCTTTGGCAAATCTTTGCCCAAGGCCTGGTTGTTAACTTTACCAACAGCACAGAAGCTAAAGGCAGTCAGCATCAGGTAGAGAAAAAGGGCAAAAGGCATACTATGGGACCTGGACAATTATTCTAACTCCTCTCCTATCCCACTGATAAGAAGGCTTGCTGAAACAGAAGGATGACTACTCTGTGGTTACAAGGAATTCACTGCCTTTTTCTACACATGAAAGCCACAAATACATAGCCACAATGAGAATAGCTGATGGACCTTCATCATCAGATAAGAAGTTACCTTAAAAAAAACAAACAAAAGAATTCCATCAAAGTCCACAGATTTTTGAAGTAAAAAAAAAAAAAAAAAAAAAAAAAAAAGTGCAATTCCCCCCCATTATGTTAAAGCAAGAAACAACCAAGCACTCACTTTTTTATTTCTCGGAGGAGCATCCGAATAAGGATGGCCTGCAGTGGCTCAATCATTAATTTTCTCCACATATCAAGAGCTAGCTGTCAGGACACAACACAAGTTTACATCAACAAAAAGTACATTAAAAAATAACCCCTAAAAACCACCACACCAAATCCAGAGCAGTATCAAAGATGACACAATTCCCCATTCAGGATTTTAAAGATTCAGTTGTTACATAACCTCATCCTTCCCTAGGCAGGCAGTATGTGAATGCTGGCTTCCCAGCCTGCTTTCTTCCTACACATCAAATAGAACTGATTCACTCCTTGGTTCCACTCCATCAAGTATTCTCAAATGCACAGAAGGACCCTAAGCAAGTTGGTTACAAGGGCAGATTTTGAGACTACACATAAACAAAACAGTAACAGGTAAGTAACATAGCTTTCTACCCAAAGTGTCTGAATGTGTACAAACAACATCTCAGGACTGCATTTCTAACAGTGATTGCAAAATAAGCCTCAGCTGACAGAAGGGAGTTTCTCTTGGTCAATCTGTCTGTCAGAGGTCACAGTCAAAGATACAGAGTCCTTTCATCCAACACACAAAGAACATCTCCAAGCTAAGATGCTTACATCTTAAGCAAAGTCACTGGCAAGCTAACATTTGGCTTCAAATGGAATTCAAATCAATTCATATTAGGGATAGGCTGCTCTATTTTTAATATATCTTTGGAGGAACCAGTCAAGTGGACTCAAATGTTTCAAATTCTTACAGGTGAAGCAGTTGCCCCTAAGAGACACCATTTTTAATAACACAATTGCAATAGTTC
Organism: Phainopepla nitens; assembly: GCA_013400175.1. Taxonomy (NCBI): domain Eukaryota; kingdom Metazoa; phylum Chordata; class Aves; order Passeriformes; family Bombycillidae; genus Phainopepla; species Phainopepla nitens. The sequence continues at coordinate 27,189 of VXBQ01011160.1, read as the reverse complement.
AAGTGAGCTTTTACACTTGAATGAAAGTCAGATTTAAAGCCCAAAAGGGATAATGCCATCCCTTATATATAGAGAATAACTGCACACAGGAGACCTCCAAAAACACCTGCCAGGAAGTAATAGACTGGGAAGAAAATGAAACTGCAAAGTTCAGTAAGGACAGAGAGAATATTGCTTCTAAGAAAGCTTTGACACAGCTAACAGGTCATTAGATTTAAAAATTAGCTATCAATCAGGTATGTCTGAAGTGAAAGCAGGCACATAGCTATCACTGCCAATCTGACCCACTCTGTGAAATAAATCTCCTTTTAAAAGGGCAGACAATGAACTTGCTCCAGCTGTCACAGCTATTCAGCACCCATGCTGCAGTACATGGATGGGTTAAGAAAGTAAACCTGACACAACTGCATCATAAGCAGGCTAAAGGGGAGGTAAAGATTTGCTTATAAATCCAAAGACAGATCATGTTTGGAACCAAAATTGTCTTAGGAGTGATTTCCACTGTCTCTCCTTGTGGAGAACAGTTAAGTTTTTCTAAGATAACAGGAACTTATCCACTACAGAATGAAAGAAGCCAGCTGAAAGAAGCCAGCTCTGGAGAGAGAGAAGAAAGGGAGGAGAAAAAAAGGAAAAGAACTAATACATTTGTGACTATAAGGTGAAGAGAAACAACCTCAGGTAGATCTATTCTGCTATGTGGTCTCTAGAATGGTCCTTCTCATGTATGAGCTACCAAGTCAATTCGCTCATAGGAATTTTCTTGTCGAATAAACTACAGACAGATCAATGCAGCAACTTGATGTATTAGTTCAAGACAGTTTCTCTCCCTTGAGGATAGAGACTGACCTTGCTTCTCCAACTAGACTGGCAATACTGAACGTGGCAGTTTTCTCCATTTTCCAGAATCTATTTCTAGGGGAAAAAAAACCTCAGAAAGGAGATCTTAAATACATTCTAGCTCAGGGCTCCCACAGAGCTATTGAAAACTCACGAGTATGAAACCAGTGATAGGAGCTCAACTCAAAAAAGCAGTCTCTTTCACCATGCATTTGTAACATACAGAGGGGGAAAAAAATAATCTCCTGCAAGCACTGGCAGACTATTTTCATTAACAAATCTATTCCTGCATGTTTCCTAGTACAACAATTACTGAATGTCTGGAACACTTGTGGGGATGAAGAACTGTTTGAAGCTGTGCCCACACACGCACCTCTGCTCTCATGTACAGACCTACTGTTACACGCCTTGGAAGAACTGAGCAAGAATGGGCTTGTTCAAAATCACTGAAAAGCTCCCAAAGTTTTGTTACCACACAAGAGTGATGTTGAGATAGCAACTTCAGAACAGAGAGTACAGTTTTGCTTCTAAAAACACTGGGCATTATTTCTGTAACTTCATGCTGAGACTGAAGAGAGCTATATATAAAATAAACACGTTTGCCCTTGGGTAGATGAAGGCCAGATCACTTCAGTCATCTAAAATGGCATAAACAGCAATTCCTTCCATTCTAAAGTGATGAACAACAAGTAATTTGACTTCTGCCAGAGCCCTTGTACAATCCAAAGAATAAAAGATAGAATTCTACAGGAACCATAATGAAAGAGAAAATGCTTTCAAAACAAAGACTTGATAAACTTGCCAAGTACCTTGTAGGACAAGAAACGGAGCAATGAATTCACCAAAATAGTGCTGCAATTTAATACATGAATGTAGGACTCAAGTCCCCATTACTTTTCAGGACAAAGGAGTGACTGGCATAAACCTAATCCTAAACCAGTCATGAACAGATATTAACTTTACTGCCTTGAGATTCTCAAGAAAACCTTTTATACTTTGCCACATCAAGAAATAGAAGCCTAAAAACAAATGTTTTCAAGGGCTTCCAAAAACAAAGTATACTGCTTCTTCAACATGTTTTCTAGATAGCAGTATCACTTAAGAATCTAAAGTTTGTTTGCAAAGTGGTTCTATTATCACATTTTAAACTCAAGTTTTCCAACAGTTTTCATATTTGTTTTTTTTCCCAGTCAGGTCACTCTTATTTTTCTACACCAAAACTGTAATCTCATTTTATGAAGGGAACAGTATTTACATCTACAATATTTCTGTGACATAAAAAAAGTGAAAATTTCAAAGGACAAAGCTGAACTCATAACATTCTGAATACCATTTATATCCAACCCCACTTTCAGAGATACCTACCTCTCCAATTTCCATCAAAGGTTCATTCATATCCACCCCTCCATAACCATACTGAAGATCAGCTTCAGTCAATTTGTTCTTCTTAATAAACTGTGTGTTGAGGTACCTATAGACATAAAGATACTCTAATCAAAACAGGCAAAAAGAAAAGGCTTCTAAAATTAAGTTCACAATTGTGGAATGCCTTCCACTTCACAAAATACAACCTCCTTTAACCAATGTTATTTCTATTTGTAGAAAAATGTTACAATCCAAATGACATTGAAAGAATTTACATCACATTAAAACAGTAGTGTTGGTAACAGAGATCAAACAGGAACCTGAAATATCACTGTCTATTTAGCACTGTCTATGCTAAATCTTAGCATTTTCTCGGTGAGCAATATATTTGTGTAAGAATCCAACCTTTCAACATGCACTGCCATGTTACTCATATGTACATACATGTGCAAAATAAACCCTAAACTCACAGATTAGTATTAGAGTGATAGTAGTTTATTTTAATGATAGAAAAACACTCCTACTATCAGATATTTTAAAGTTCAAAGTATTTTCTTCTACCTGTACTGCTTATTCTTTTGTGTTTCTCTCAGACTGAAACACAGAAGTACTGCTAATTTTAACAGGGAAAACTTTTGTCAGTTATGATCCCTTACTCAGGTCATGGTAACTAGCTAACAGTCAGATGACAAATTTTAAAAAGAAAAATTTTCAGAAATTATTTTAAGTAACAGTTATAAAGAAGAAATGCTATAAATGCTATTTTTAAATTCAGTATTTACTACTGTATGCATAGTTTTTATAAAGAACACAAAACGGATTCTGTGCAAGTCCTGCTAAAACACCCCTCTTGACTCTCAGTATTCCCATAAAACAAATATTGTAACATTTTTAAGCTGAACCATTCTTTTCTTTCCCAAGTAACTGGGAAAAAAAATCTAATGTATTTTACAACAACACTTATAATATTTCTTATATTAGAAATACTTAAATGAGGCAACTAAGAAGGCTTTTTAAATTTCTGATCTAACCAGAAGGTTTGACATGCTCAGCTTCAGACACAGAAAAGAGCCAGATTACTGAAGCACTTTAAGAGATTCAGACTTCAGAGGCTGCAGCAGACCAGAAATGTCTGAACACTCTTGGCATGAAGGCAAGAGCCAAGCAAAGGAGAAAAAGAGGAAAAAAGATTTCACACCATGAAATCCTGCGAACTTGAAAGAATTTAGGACACCAAGGAGTCCAAAGAAAGAAGACTTGTCATAGTGCAGCGATGACAAACTGGAGCACAGTGGCCTGAGCCACTTTCAGACTCTCACAGAGGACTGTAGCCCTGTGCTACACTGACACCAGCCATGAGCTGTAAATGCAGGTCTCCAGAGGGCTACAGGCCCTCCACGTCACATAAAACCTGTGAGGACATTAGGAATAGCTGGAACACCAGCCTTAAGCAGGCTTCTTGGTGGCATTTTCTCATCTCCTCCCATGTGAACAAAGCCAACAGCTGCCACTCTGCTTTTTCTCGTTAAACTTGCTAAAAATGAAAGCCCTGCCCTCCCTCCTCTCTCTTCCATCAGACCTACAGAAAGAGAATTAAGAGTAACACGTAAAACTAAAAATTGCTACACCTTGATATGCTGGTATTATTACAAACACTTTAAAGACAAAATGGAATAGAGCAAAAGCTGCACCATGTGTGTTTAGTTTTCAGGATTTTATTATGAACAATTGTAATGCTTCCTTTTTTTTTTTCTTTTTTTTTTTCCTTTAAATGACTTAATTTCAAATTGCTGGTAAGAAAACTCTCCCAATCACTTGAAATTAAAGTATGCAGACCAGATTTTTTAAAAGCACCTATGAAACCAGTTACAGGACTAAGACCCTGGTAAGGCCTAATGTCCAGCATTTTTATCTAATATTTTTACCATCAGATCTAACAAAAACAACAACTGAAGAAGTTTCTTTCAGTGTTCCTTATTCCATCAGTTTTATCACCTTGGTTTAGTCAAGCACATGTGGGATTTTACTCTTCAAACTGAATCCAGATTTGTTTTCCTAGCAAAATGCACTGAGGAGCATGGATGCCAAAAAAACCAAACCAAAATCAACATGAAGAAAGAAAATATTTTAACTCATTTGCCAATTACATCATTGATCTTGCATTTTATGAATTTTGCTCAAAAGTTGAGTATTGTTTCAAATATTGCCTATCAGGTTGGAAGCAGAGATGCAAGCCTAAATAAATTTTAAGGGAATCTATTTAAAAATAACTTTCAGATCAGCATCTGTAGACATTAATCAGTTTTCACTGCTGGAAGAATTACACAAATTAGAACCTGGCATACAACAGAGTCAACTAAATCATGGTACTTTTTTCAGAGCAGGCATGCAATATGAAAAGAACTCCAACTGACTTATAAAAAGCAGAGTATCTTAAAGCTTTGACTCAAACCATGCTGGTTCAACTGCATACTGCAGTACAGTGCCATCCTTGTAGAACTCCTAAGATTGTGAGCTGATACACTGCAGGGTGGATTAGCATCAACACATTTGGCACTGCAACATCAAGCAGAATATATCAGTAATGAAAGAACTTTAAGAACCATCTTGGGTACTTACCTGTTGAGGCATTATTGCTTTTTTCTCATGTTCTGCTACCATAACTATATTCTCTCCAAAACTGACCTGAGGCATATTCATCTATCGCTCTCTTTAATCAACACTTTTCAACTTCTAACCTGCAGATGACTTTAATAATTTCACAGGTTTAAGAACTCTTTTGCAAAGCTTACCTGTATAAACAGTCCATATAGTCTGCCCCTTTGCTATACTCTTCCCAGTATCTGTGATACATAACCAGTACTTGTTCTTCAGCTTCCAGAACTCTCTGTGAAGGCACACACCCCCCACACACCAGAATTAGTATGAAAATAGCACACATACTTAGAAAGTTATCAAGAGATTATCATTTTGGAATAGCATTAGCATATTCAGAACTGTGGCAATGACCAAAAAGCTAACACATCTTAATACTACCAAGTTTTGGTAAGCCAGCTAGAACACCAGGATTTGCTTTATTTTGCATTTAAAAATAACAATCTCTCTACTATATCATTTTCAATTGATCTTTTCAGAAGTCCCTGCTTGAATAAGCCTGGCTCATATTCTCACATCTAACTGGTGGGATAACTCACAGAACCATTCCCTCACTGACACAGATCAGTTTTATATTCACACAGCCACATGCACTGCATGCCAGAAGAACTGACCAACTATAACCATTTAAAACCACTATGCCTCACTGGATAGACAGGTCCTTATACTTACCAAGAATCATAGAATAAAACAAGTTTAACAAAGCACAGACACATATAAATGTAAAGCACACTAAAGTTTTTCAAATCTAGGCCCAAATCTTTTGAAATTTAAGCAAATCATCATCTAAAAAGCTACTGAACTTCTCAAAAGAGATCCATACTTCAGAGAAATTCAACAATTTAAACTAATTAGTATGATTTGTGAGGGGGGACGAGATCCTAGGGATTCAACTTTAATTCTGTCCAGAGTTTACAATTTTAAAATCTGGCTCAAGCAGCAAAGAAGCTCATGCAAAAAAATGCAAAAAAGTGTAAAAAAATTATGAAAGAGGAAAGCTGGTAGACAAAACAGAATTGAGAATGATTTCCTCTGCTGTATGCATTTTGCAAAGGTTTTCCAACGTTGTTTCAGAGACAAGTGGTGGATAGTAAATTTAAAAACTGGATGCATGCTTTCTGCTACTTCCCACAGCTTCCACTGTGCTGACACCTGCTTGATTATCCTGAGCTCATTCAGCTCACTAAATAAACGAGGAAGAACTTATTTGGCAGAGTTCTCTGCTAGTTTAGTGAACTGATGCAGTCTGTCAGAGTGCCACACCTACCCTCTCTGTAACCAGTGGAAGTGCCCAGTAAGACACCCAGCCTATCTGGTCAAATACTCAGGTACCTAAGCATGAAGCCATTTAGCAGCACTATCCAGAATTTGCAGTGCTTTACTCCCTACAAAGACACTGAAAAGCATCTTATTTAAATCTACTTCTCTTTTTACTGAGATATATGGAGAGACCATTCATATATCCCATCTATTAAACATTATGAATCATGATTCTAATGATATTTGCTGTCTTAGCTGATGAAACAGAAGTTAACTCATAGCTATACAGACTTACAAATATTGTTGTCATAATAAACAATTTGCCATTATTTCCTCTCCTCTCAAACATTTGTGTTATTTCCCACATATTTCAGAAGGTTTCTGTTTATACTTTTAACAGAGTATAATACAATAATTTTCCAAGACACTGGAGTACTTTTCTGTTGAAACAGAAGGCAAATGACAAATACAGTACATCTGCAAAATGAAGATGTTTCTCTAACTTCTTTGATTATAAGCATTCAATGCAAAACACAGTACCTCCCAAGCCAACGAATATATTGCATAAACCATAACTGTTGTCTTAGAAAGGAAATTATTTCTTTTGTGTTGCATCTCAACAGGTATCTATAATAATTGCCTACATTTGTGTACACGTCGTGTGACGTGTTAGGTATTTCACATATACAAGTATTGTGTCTCTGCAACTCTCATCTGTGATTTAGTCTCATAAAGACCTACAAAAGTTCAAAAAAAGGGTGAAGAACACCTACATGGACATCAGTAACTGTACAGGTTACCTTGTGCAAATGGCGTACATGATTCTCCAAAAAAATTTTAGTCTCAGTATAAAGTCTCTCTCCAAGAGGTTCGGGATAGGCCACACACAAAGCATAAATGTCTCTGGGCTCAAAGTCAAGGTTTGTATTAAAGTGGGAACACATATCAACAAAGCTCATGATTTACAGGACCCTTTCTTCTCCACACATGCAGTTTAGGTTTTGGGGTTTTTTTCACATTCAAGCAAAAAAGATAAAACGGATCATTTTCTGAAATGAGTGTAAGTATTGGCTTGTGCAGAGTCCAAGTTTACAGCATCAATATTAAATTTTATATAGTGAATGCTGAGGCATTCTGATAGCTCCATACTGATGTGGCTTCTACCCTTTGATTGCCATGTATAATACACAATAATCTCAAGGTGAAAAAGCAGCTTTCATGCTTTCATGCACCATTCTTCTGTATTTGCAGCCAACATGAACTGAAACTCTTCTCATATAATGGAAAGAAGCACTAATTAGGTTAAGTACATGATTAGTCAAGTACAGAGCAGAGCAAATACATGGTGAAGCTGACTTCAAGTTTTCCTTCCTGGAGTCCAAAACAACTTACTGTCCCAGCATTTTGCCCTCACCTCCACAGGTAAAACAGTTTCAGGGGACACTGAAAATTAAATAATCACAATGGTGGTGTGGATAAAAAAAAGCCTCTGTTCTTTTTAACCATTATTATAATTTCAGTAATCCTGTTTAGATCACAGCCACAAAAAAGAAGTTGCACTTGTTAACTTAAATGGGCAGCAGCAAACTGTTAAGCCACCCTTAAAGTGGTTTTGTCCCTGAAGTACCTTGCAGAGCTACACCTTTGGTTTGTATTAAGTTTTAAGAGTTACTTGAAGAAGAGGAGTTATGACTGAGAACTTTGCTTTCAGAAAAGTCAAGCAAGGATTAGGCCAAGCTTCACATGAACAACTGTGGGAAATAAATGAACTCTGCAAGAATTACTTTAAAACATTATGTTTAACCACTAAGCCTAGGCACTTTATAAAGCCAGCCAAGGTAGAAATCAATGGTTTAGTATATCACTTAAATTAAGGGAAGACACAAAATCTGTTTTTCTCTAGTCTACCCTAAAAAAGCACATGCCTGTGTAAAAGGAGATAGAAGACAGACAGTTGAAGAGTCACCTGCTTAATCTAATGAACAGTGTCAAGCTCTCACCACACAGCTTGTCCAAATACATGTTTCATTTTTTTATATGGAATTATTACTCAAAACAAAGAAGATTCTGATGCAGGAGAACTAATTAGGAAAAAAACCTCTTTATCTGGCAACTGGAATCTCAGAGACCCCAACCAGAATCTAATCCTGAGTACAGTTATTTCATTCACATAGATCATCTTTAATAGAATTCTCCTCAGAACAGCAAAAAACATTAAATAGAAACACCAAGAAACAAAACAGGCAGCATTCACTGCTTTGTAACAGTAGATAGCATTGCACTACACCATCTTGTAAAGTAATAACCAGTAAAATATAAAAATAAACTTAAATATTGAAGAATGAAATGTTCTATTATAGAGATTGTAAAGAGTAATTGGTTTTTACACTTTCCCCTCTGCAACAGATTTTCTCAGGCTAAGGATGGTGAGTAGTGAAATGCATCCTCAGTATAATTCAAGCCACAAGCCTCTTCACTATGCAAATGTATGCTTGAGAAATTAAACTCAGAATTAGTAATCTTCACAATTTACACACAAGCAAAGGGGACATGGCTTTTTTTCTCTTTAGATCCACAACTACACTGCCTGGATCATCAAAACTTACAGATCTCTACTACAAGAACAAGCTACCACAAATTCAGAGGAAAGTGTCATCCTTCACCACAGCAGCACAAGAAAACAGCAATGGCAGTTTATTTGATGAAAGCAGCAAACAAATATCTCTGAACTTCTCTTGTAAACAACTTTCTTAGTTTTAATAATCCTATTTAAGAATGCAAATAGTATCTCTACTCCTTCAGGAAAATGCACAGCTTCCAAACATGCCTTTCCTTACTCTAGAGAACAAATTTTCTTATAAATGAAGAAAGCTGAGTCTAGTATTCTTCCTTGACATCTGCCACCGTGTTTAGTATCAGCAGATACACAAACTAAGAGCTTAATCACAGAAGCACTAGAACAGGCACCTCACCCTCCTGTACCAACCAAATACTACTTGCTGGACATCAAGTTTCTCTGGACTTCTATAAAAGAAAAGCTATCATGAGACTGAAATAAATCTGACTGTAGCAAAACTGTTCTTTCTTGCCCAATTTGTACTTGTTTCTTCATCCATTTTATCTTTGAATCCAGAATCCAAATTTAAGTGTTATATTCAAAATGTTGCGACTCTCTTAATAAAAAAAAAAACCCAAAAAACAACTCTGAGGTGAAATTAATCACTAATCATCACTGGTACTTTACTCCATAAACTTAGAGCACATTTTTCCTGCGCTGCTCTCCCTTGGAACAACAGGAAGAAGCCTTTAGTGTTCAATAATTTATCTTTAATGGTGAAAGCCATCTGTTTTTCCAGTTCAGCATGCAGTTTTGCAGGGTGAGAAAGGCCAGAGGAAGCTGCAGCCAAACTGCTGCCGAGGGGCCTTCACTCTGTGTTGAGAACAAGAACATCAAAACCCTTCTGTGACTTAAGTGCTTTGGTAGTTGCTATTTGAGGGGCATTACCCAGCAATGGGAAACTGAAGCACTTCCTAAGAAGGAACAACAACAAAATTACTATCAACTAGAAGATACTATATCCAAGGCTATAAAAGTTTACAAATATTGTCCTCGGGGTTAAAAAAGCACCTAGTTAAGACCTCTCTAGGAGACCAGTGTAGAGCTTTGGGAAAATTTCTATTCATCAATCTTCTGTAACAGAACCAAAATTTGTGGAGGATTTCAGGACTCAGTCAGAAGGAATCATATGAACTCAATTTACTCTTCCTTCTCAGCCACTTGTTCTTAAAGAAACATGCTTAAGCTTCTAATTCATTGTAGTGTCCTTGCAAAACAGTTCATTAGAGGAGGGAGAACAAACCTGGAGAAAAAATGGTGAAAAAAGCAGGTGGCCATGCTGCATACTTTTAAAAGAATTCTGTTTAAAGTACAGCTGCCCCTGTTCATCCTGTTTGTAACTTATTGAGTGGAAAACCCAACATAACAGGAAGAGCTTGGTGTTGTACCTGTTCAAAAAAGTTCTAGGTAAAAGGCAGTCACCAAAGGACAGAGGAACTACCTACCAGTCTCTAATCAAGCCCTAACTCAAAAAGCACTCCATGCCTATGCAATAGTTAACAGCAGAGTCTTGAGAGTGATACAATGTATTCACAATAACACCTCAAACCAGAGACATAAGTGTCACTCATTTACCAGACAGTGAAACAGAAACACTTTCAGACACAGAACAGAAACAAGTTCACACACATCTCTCTCTGCAGAGAATCTTAAAAGGAAATCTGAAGGTCAAAGGTGGCTCAGGATGACTCACATTTTAAATAAAGTGACATATGGTCTTTCAGTTGATCTTTTCCAGAAGATTTTAACTCTTACACCATTGTGGTTCCCAGCTCATTGCCATTCTAGCATTTCAAATATGAGGTAAAAAAGTTTATTTAAAAATGAGCCATGTTTAACAATAAAATTATCTTAAGTTACAAAGCAAACATTATATTCAAGACAAACAAATTCTGAGGAACTAGTGGGGCAAAAATCAGTTCTAGAAGTGGAATATGTGCAGTACAAGCCTGTCATTCCTAAAATACTGTCAGCTTCCATACTCCACTGGCTCCCAGCTGCCTCAAACAGCACAAGGGAAAGCTAAAACTTCTTAAAATACACTGATGCAGACTGAAGCAGTGATTGTTTGCTGTATCTTATCCCTCTCCACATCACTATGTTGTCTAGACAGTACAAAGCTCAACGGATACTATAATAAATGACATAATCTGTATGAGTTTTATTGAGACAGTTCAAATAATTTGACATCTTTCTATTGTGCTGATTAAGCAATAAGAAAATAGAGTTAATAGAAAATTTCCTTTAAAATCCCTGTAGATGTTTAGAAACATTATTCCAAATAAATTGAATTTAAGAGAGAATAAAAAGCTAACAAAGAACAAGACGACGTATTTTTTAAACGCCCAAATTTTTAAAAGAATATCCTTAATACTTCAGTCTTCTTTATGTATAAAACCTGGAAACAGCTTTCCTTCCAGCTGTACAGAACTACCAGTTCCATCAAGCTGCTGAATGCTCGTCGAGCAGCTTGTGTTAAAACACCAAGTTTGGTTACAGGAAGCAGAAGTACTAAACAACCAACATTCAGGCTGGAAGTCACACAAACTCCTTGGGCCATTCAGCTACAGACAATAAACCAAAAGGCTCATGCCTGTGCCAAACCCAGCACTAATAGTGCCACCTTCCGAGCAAAGTAATTAAGAGATGATAGTAAGGTCTTAAGAATTACAGGCCAAATGATTATTCCAAGCCTGCCTCCTGAGTCCACTATCCATAAACAATCCTTTTCTGATGTTCAATCAACTGGACTAAATCCCAAAAGAGGATCGACAGCACGCTTGTGTGCAAGGTCTCCACATAAGAAGTTGCTAGCAAAACAGTGTAACAAGAGGAATCAACACAACATCTCATGCAACAATTATTATTTCATATTTAAATCTATTTTAGAGGCCCTTGTTTAAATGTTTGAAGTTTTAAGCTACAGAATTTAACCACTTGATAAAGACTGAATTATACAATCCTTAAAAATTGCTTAGAAAGAATGACTGCAGAACAACTTCTCGGCATGTAACTACCCACTTAATTAACTCAAACATTTTTAAAATTCTGGAGTCACTTGAACTTGACTTCAGTACAAGGCAAGTCATGCCCCCAGAAATTAATTACGAAATTTTAAAATGAAAGTGCTCTTAAAGATTATTACACCACAAAGTCTCCACAACAACTACAAGCTATGTATGTATACACATGCACACACTCAAAACACAGGCACGTGGGAAAGCAATTCTGGGAAATGATTAACATGTTCAGAATGAGACAGGACTTCAGAGCCAAGCTCCTGCACACAGAATAAGCTTATGTTGTAAAAACTTATATATAAGGATCTTCTCAGGTGCTTCTTTCTTCACCCACAAAAACTAACAAATCAATAAATAAATCTAAATTATTCTTCCTCCTCACAATTAAATCAAACTGTGTCCAATCCCTGCAGAACAGGTACAAAGCCTCCTAAAATTCTCCAATTATTCACCACGATGTAATGACTAATGAATATACAGACACGGGGCATAGTGTAACTGGTTAGAAACAATATACTTCTTTTTAAAGTTCACTGAAACTTAAATCTTGTAAAATATTACAGGTCCATTTTACAGGTAAAACACAAACCTTTCCACTACAACAATGTATGTGCAGCTGTGCCTTGAACAGCAAGACCATACACAGTGAGAATAGTTATTTTTAAACATAGCTTAACTGTCATGAGTAATGAGGCAATAACAGTGGAGGGAAAGGAAGAAGGCTTTTTAACAAATCCTTGCTGTAGAAATGTCTAGTATGGTAGTTATCAGTATATTAGAAATGCAAAGGAGAGGAAGAGATCTTTATGCAGAACAACCTCACCACCCCCCACATCCCAAATTTAAAGATGCACGCTCTCTGTCTTGCTACACCCAAACACTTAAACATACAAGAAAACCTCATTGTCAGAACAGGGGACACTCAACACCTGTAAGAACAGCTTTAGCACAAGCTAAGTATTAGAGCTACCAAAAGGGACTAACACTGAGACCAATTTACTTTTAATCAGCACGTTGATTTCCACATAGAATACTTCCCAAATATTCAGAATTTCCCATTCTTTTCAACTTACTCACAGTCCTAATAACAGGTACAGCCTAACAAGCAGCTGCTCAAGACCACTGTTACATCACACAGGTTTGCTCTGTGCTAAACACACAAGTCAGGTGTTTCACTTAAAGGATACGAGAAGCGATCGTTCCACGTTGCTCTTTCAACATAATCCAACATAACAACAGCTTTAATCGTTGTTAGAAGTTTGTTCCATGTTTCATCAAAGTCAACTACTCGTGGTTTCAAGGACATCGTGGGGCTTTAGTGTTAATCTGTAGAAGAATTAAACATGTCAGACAACATTGCACAATCATTAAAAAAACCCCACACTTCCTTTGATTTTTACAATTTAAACTTTGTACACTGTTGCACCACTATGACAGAGTGACTCAAAGATCACCCACCCCCTCCAAAATGAAGCTCACAATCCCTCATTTTTAGTGCTTTGGAATGGAACATTAATGTTGCATGAGTAGCCTACAAGATAACACCAATTAATCTAACAGCATCATGCTTTGTGAAGTTCATTATCTCACCAAACTATTCATTTAACAGTGTCACATGAAGAAAACAACCTTCCTGTAATTTTTGATTTGTTCACTTTTATTCAAAGACTGTTCCAACTGTATCCAAGAAAATTTGGGGTAAGAAAAAACTGAACTATTACCAGAGTATCTGAAATTCCTACTGTCAGTTTGCAGCCTATGTTCACCTCAGGCTTCCATGAGACGTTGTCGGTGTTACACTTGAAAAGCCACAAAACCCAAAAGCTTTGATTGGGATGTGAAAAAGAAAACACAGAGATTGTGCAGCTTACTGCACTATGCAATAGGACAAACAGTGAGATCTTTCAAGTAAGACATGGCTTTAAGATACAGAAGCTGTGTTACTAACTCCATATCAAAAATATCAGAAGAGATTTATTGCGAAAAAAACCCCACTCAGCATTAAATTATCTAAATAAAACTCAGGAAAAATTAAGGTGATTTAAAAAGAGACAACTGTGAAGGCCTCTTGTTTCCACTAGTCTCTGTCCTATGCACCTAATCTAGAAAGGACCTGATGTGTGACATTCCATGCACAAAGCAAGTCTAGTTCCTGCTCAGAAACACAACATTGTAAGACTACAGTAAAAAGTGGAAAGAATATCTCTATTTCCATTTCAAACAGATGTACAAGTGACTCTTCTCTTTCCAAATTTTCAAGGTCAGAAGAGAAAGCAGAAAGCTAGTGACAGACTTGGAGCACAAGAGGCAGACCTCTGTAAGGGAAAGAATCCAATGTCATGCTATAAAACTATTTAGCAACCAGCTTACTACCTTAACCACTTCTGGCTCTTACAGGATATATCACGTCTCAGTTTAAGAAAAAAGCAACAAAATGAGATGCAACTTTTAGCATGTATGCATACAACCTGCCTCCTTGAGTAACTAACCAAGCTCCTCAACTGCTGTAAATGTTGCCATATCTGTAACATGGTTATTAATTCAATCCATATATGTCAGCAGGAGCTTACACAGAAAAATCAGTGAGAAGTGACAAAAGAAAGACCCATCAAAGAAAGTAAGTTGAAAAACACACTGATGGGTGTTTCACAGAAACATGAACCTCAGCAGAGGCAGACAACAGCTCACTTCCAGGAGGGGAGAGGGGGAAGTGGTAAACTTCAAAAAGCCCTAATACCCCTCTTCTGGAAAACATGAGAACATTTCCAGCTGACCCTAAGGAAAAATAATCATGGTCCACAGAAGACATTAAGAATCATAATCAGTGCTTGTGGTAGTGAAGCTGTACTTGTGCTATATTAGAGGTCGCTGTCTTGGAAACACACGTGGTACATCCAAGGTAAGAGAGCCCTTTCTTCAAAGACAAGCAAAACTGAGGGGAAGAAGGAAGGGTGAAGAAAAAGTCCTCCCACACCCCAGTGCCATGAATCAGTAACACCGTGTTCAGGACAATTAAAACCTAATACTCTGTAGAGCATCCACATGGTCATCCAAATATCCCGGAGTTAAATAGTTTAAGGTAACTGTTATTTGGCATTCTCTTACAACTTCCAGGGAAATATGAATTTAAATGTGTTTTACAAACATTTTAACAAATACGGTGTAACTTTTACTGTAAGACGCTGGCTTTTGGGGTATGCTGTGCTCCAGTGTCAGCAATGCACAAGCTCACCAACTTCGATCATTAAATGTCTTGTACTGATCACGGTAAGAACTACAGCAGGGCAGAATATCTACCCTAGGGTTTCGGCTATTCAGGGGTGGGAAGCCATACCTGTTTGATAAGCCCTAAGGTAAATTGAAACATATTTACTCATCAGGGTAACGAAAGGATACTGCTTCCATCGCCTCATTCTTTACAACCTACCGTTATCATACTGCCTATATTTGTTCACATAAATAAACACAGCATTCTGTCCAACATCAAAGAACGCCACAGATTCCCGAGCTATTTAACCACCTCGATAAGCAGCAGTACAAGCCCGCGGTGGGTGCGCGGCCACAGGCAGGAGCACTCGCATCGAACAGGTGACCGGCGCTGCCCGCCCCGCGCCCCCGTCCCCAGCAAAACAAAAGCGAAACTGGCGGAGGGCGCAGCCAGCGGTAACGAGCGGCCGCGCCCTCCCCGCGGGGCAAGGGCAGGCCCCGGGGCAGGAGGCGGCGGCGGCGGGCGCTGCC